>VMDO01017536.1:0-44596 GCA_007922755.1 Pedetes capensis | reverse complement strand
AGATTTGTTGGATCCTGGAGAGGGGGATAAATGCTATGAGAATAAAGGTATATCTTTGAAGTTAACATACATTTTCATATCTGTACATGGAAAGAAAATGTTGTTAACAGAAGTATCATATGTTTATAAAGCTTAAAAATAATTTTGGTCTTTATGAAATGTTAAGCATTGTTTTCTGGTGTTTGTTTCATGGGATACTAATCTAGGAAATACTTTTATATATTCCAAATAATATTACAACTTAGACTAAATCATTGACTTACTATGAAAAAAAAGAAGTTTCCATTATCAATGTATATGAAATTCTCTTGTTTTGTAATTCACAATGCTTTCTATCTTAAGTAAAGAAAACTAAACTTATTCAGTAATGCTCATCACATTTCCTTTTTAGGTGTTATACACACATGGACCCACAAACTTCCAATTATTTGGAGTCAAATAAGCAATAACTATATATTTCATAAAATTGACTTTAAAAATATTGCTATGATTATTTAACTTTGGTTGGCAAGTGTTATCACTTTGCAATAAAATACCTGATATAGAAATTATTAATAGTAGTCAAACATTTCCACTTTTGTGAGCATTAAAATGCTTAAAGTAATGTGTAATTAAACCTTATTTTCTTTAAGAAAATGGTAAGAGTAATTCATATGTTTGCTACTTAGTCTCCTTTATGATCAATAGCTTGTATTAAATTTGTGCACCCCTCATTTAATTCAGCATTCATTCAATAAATATTTATGCATCTTTTCAGAGTAACTGAAAGTAAATTAAAGAATTTAGTGGCTCCTGCACTTATGGAGCTCTCAGACTTATGAAGAAGACCAAAAATAATATCAAAGAGATACAGTGAGAGAAAAGATAAAGCTATGCATAGTGTGCTAATAGGAAGTCCACCTAAGAGAAAGTGGGTATGTGTAGGGCAAGGGAGCATTTCATGTAAAAGGAGATTATTTTAAGTTGACTTTTGAAGAATCAATGGATATACTCCCACTGAAGTATAAAAGGGAGTGAAAAGAGGCCTCCCAGGAGGATAATATGTTATAAAGTCTGAAGGTGGAAAGCTGGAGAGAAGAAAGAGAATGTGAGTGAGGGGAGCATAAGCTGTTGGCATCGCAATGAAATGAGTGTGGCTGAAACGTATGGACACTTACTGAGTGCAGAAATAATGGAGTGTTTGTAAGAGGAGATATTTAAAGAAATCAGATCAGTGTGTATTTTCTAGACTATGCTAAAGTGCCTGGAGCTGTGATCAAGATAATGGAGAATCATTGAAAGGCTGAAAGTATCTGAGTGATGTAATTAAGTATAAAAAGGAATTGATTCCTAACATTTTTCAAACCCAATATATAGAGGTTTGAATAGGACAAATAATGTAAGATGATCCCAGGTAGAAACCTTCCAAAATGATGTTTTATCAGTGATTTGGGAAAACATTAATTTGTGTGAGTTTTAATAATTATTAATTCTCATAATCAACAAGTTGTTAGGGTCATTTACTACAATGGAGAATTAAAAGAAATCATTTTTATTAAGCCCCCTACCCTACACTATGCACTGCACAATGTTAGGGACTATTTTTAAAATAAAAAAGAGCAAGAATTCAATCTATCCTTTATAGTTTTAACCACATAGTATGACTGTAAATGTTAAATTATATATTTTTGAAATGTTCCTATATCCTATTTGTATCATAGTAACCTTAAAAGTTTACTATATTTTTTACTGTGCTTCAATATCTTGTAGATAAATTGGAATATTTCTAAACCCTGAAAACAGTTATCATTTTCCTGTTTTTGTTCAGTGCACAGTCCAGTAACTGATACATAATATGTAGTAAATAAATGCATGTTTAGTTAATTCACAGAATTGAGTATCCAGGCTAGTACCTACCAAGCGGCTTTTAATGAAAAACATTGTACTAAACAGATAAGATTAATTCATTACTTGTATTCCAGGGACTTAGTGCCTACATTTGTTCAATTCACTTTCTTCTTTTGAAAACTTACTTTATTTCTCAATTTTAACTTATAGTTGTTCACAATTGCCTCACATACCATCAAGAACATAATATGCACTCTTTTTGAGAATTAGAAATGACCCTATAAACCATGCTGATTTCATATAATTATCCTAAAGATACACTATTGTATCAAGCACTATCCTAGACATTAGAAACAATGACTATAAATAAAGTAAATATACTATATACCCTTATACAGTTTAGAGTTTAAGAGAAAAAGTGGTCATCAATACCTAAGTTCCAAGGAGAAGTACAAAGTACAATGTCATTCTTTAGTATGAGAACCAAACTAACATTAGCAGCAAAAATTTCTCACCTGAGGGATTATGGAAGAGAGTTCTGTTTTCTTTGTCATCCCCAATGCTGTGTACTGTAAAGTATTAGCATCTTTGTTCATGGTTTGATTTTTAGATGAATATAATGAGAATTGGCATTTTAATAATGATTTAACTCTGTTAAATGTATTTTGGCATAAGTCCAAAATATGATTTTTTCTTGTTAATAGTATAATATCAATAGAGTTTAATAGTGTAATCATTAAAAATCTCATCATGCAATTGGATATTTACTTACATTTTTATAATGGGTAATGGGTTAAATATTCTTACACATTTGGGTTCTCAGGAAGCAGACAAGATTATCTATACAAGAAAGAGATGGTGGGAAAAGAAGCAGGATAAAGTGGGGGAGAGTCTTCTGAAAGATGCAGCCTTGACTTTAATTAAGTGAGCAAAAGATAGTCAGGTATTTGTGTTAGCAATACTCTTAGACTGCACCATGGTTCCTAGAGAATTTCAGCCAGATCAATGGGGACTCCTCAAGCTAAAATCAAAGTAGTTCTCATCTTACCAGGTGACCCTTTGGTAATGATGCCATGCAACATCATTTCCTGAGAGCATCCCACTGGAAGCTCAGCTGGGTACAGACTTGGTGGAGGATTCAGAAGTGTAACAGTAGTGTCTTCATAGCTGCCCCAGACATGAGACATTTTCATTTGCTAGATCTTCTTTGCCCTCTTTTTCTACTCATATGTTTAGATCCATGAAGTTATTTCACAATTTCTATATAAACAATATAGTTTTTTAATGGTACATATGAATTGAACTCAGGGCCTCATACTTGCTCTATCGCTGAGCAGCACCTACAGCGCATTTTTTTTTTTTTTTTTTTTTACTTTGAGACAAGGTCTCATTAAGTTATGTAGGCTCCCTCTGTCCCTCCTGGCTCAGCCTCCCTAGTCACTGGGATTACAGATGTGCAATACTACCCCTTGCCAATGTTCTTGTCAGGAGCCTTTGAGTCGCATCCAACTCATAGCAACCTTCATAGGGTTTTCAATGTCTGATTGTTTCGGGATTGCCTTGGGAGTGGATTGCCACTTCCTTCTCCCATTTTTCGGTGCTTGGAATTGAACTCGGGACCTCAGAGACTGCAGGGCAGCACTCTACCGACTGAGCTAAATCCTAGCTCATCCCTAGCCAATAGAGATATTTTAAGGGCTGCCATGCATATTTCCAAATGGCACCATATGGCGGAGGCAGGTAAACAGAATGTATTCATCTTATTATAACACATCATATTATAATTCTTGCCATCATTGGATTCTAATACTGTTATTAATTTCAATCTTTATGAGTTTGAGAATATATTCAGATTGGATTGCAAAGCTGGAGTTTTCTTCTACTTTTTGCCTTAACATGGCAAAACCAGAAACCCAGTTCTCAGTACCAATTGAGTGATGAATTTCCATCCCTGAATAATACAGCATTTGTCTTTTTCTGTTGTCTGTCAAGGCTTAATGCCAGCACTTTTCTTGAATTCCACTGATCCCCGCTATTCCCATTCACTGGTTCACTCATATGATTCCGTGCTGGGGCTGTGGTAGGTGAGCATATGGAGGGTCCTGCCTTCGGAGGATTGGGAACAACAGCAACAGCAGGCCTGCTGGTGGGGAAGCAGCGTCGTGTTTGTTAAAGTCAACCCTCTTCCCGCTGAAGCAGCCCCAGGGAGAGTGGTCCTGCAGCCAAGAATGTCAGAGAACATGGAGTATCCCAGACCTACACCCAGATTGGCATTTCAGGCCAGAAAGCAGCCTTTGCCCAGGGGATGTCACTGCAGAGTTTGATAGTTCTTGGTAATTAATCAACAGCTTCAGGGAAGGCACTAGGCTGATCAGGAGGAGTGAGTAAAGATAATCCCTCCCAGGAGCACAGAGGAAGCTAAAAGTATTCTTCCCAAAGACGATGCCACACTGTCATCTCTTCTCCGGAGGAGCGGGTCTTTGCATCTATAAAGAAAACAAACTTTCTGCCATTGCTCTGTTATTAATATTAAATATGACCTTGGGCAGAGGTGAGTCTCAGTTTCTTCCACTGTGAAATGAAGCAGCTGAAAATGAGATATTTAACAATCCTTCCAGGTTTATCATTCTGTGACACCCTATTAACAAATCTCCCATCTCCAGTAAATTAAAGTCTCTTCCTTTCTTCCTGAATTTAGGGTCATTTTAATTAATTTCCCTCTACCTCGTCACCTAATGCAGTTTTGGTAGGACTGTGATCATGAGGCCTGGGATTTAGTTCAATTGGTAGAGTGCTGCTCTGTACTCTCTGAGGACCTAAATTTAATCCCCAGTACTGCAAAAATGAGAGAAGAACACGGCCATCCACTCCCAATCAATCCTCAAACAGCCATTGAAAATCCTATGAGGGTTGCTATGAGTCTGACTGACTCGATGGAACCTAACAGCAACAACAACGTGATTATGAAGGGGCTGGAGTTTAGCTCAGTTAGTAGATTGCTGCTCTGTACACTCTGAGGCCCTGGGTTTAATACCTAGTACTGCAAAACAGGAGAAGGACCTGGCAGCCCTTTTTCAATACTATCGCAAAACAGTCAGCCACTTTTGAAAACCCTGTAAATAGCAGGAAAGCACTGACATAGTGCTGGGCATGGCACAGTGCAGGGGAGTCTTTTGTTCTATTGTACATAGGATCACTAGGAATCACATCCTGACCACCAACATTTAAAGTAAGTGTGGTTCATTTACTCTTCAGACACTGTGGTTTTTTATGCCTCTTATTGTCAGTATAGGCAAATTCTCTAACATATTTTCCTCACATCCTTTTCCCCTTCTATCCTATGTATCATTTGATTGAATCAAACAAAACTCTTTGGAATTTATTTTTCAGGACTAGAGGGCTGAACCCAGAGCCTTGCACACACTTTGCAGTATTCTAACCACTGGGATACAGCCTAGTTCCCCTAGTTTATTTTTTATGTTGAGTCAGGGTCTTGCTAAGTTGCACAGTCTGCCTCTGGCCTCAAACATGCAATTCTTCTGCCTTCTCCTCCCAAGTTGCTGTGATTACAGACATGCACCGCCTCGCCTGGCACTCTCTGGAATGTTGAAAATCTATCTCTATTTAATTCCTCTCACTGTATTTTCCTGTGCCACTTGGCAAATATATTACCTAAAGACTTTTTATTTTTTTTTCTTTTTTTGCTGATTACTGTATTTTCTTACTTTCTCCCATCTTAAATTATTTATTTAAATTTAATTCTGTGACAGTGAAGGAAAACATCCAAGTTTTTTTTTTTCTGGAATACAAGAAGTAGTTATTTTTGTTGTTTTTGAATGAATAAACCTGACCTGATTCTCACGACAAGAGAATATCAACCAGTTAATGTAAATGAATTAAGATGAATGCTTTTTTATATGCAAATTGCTCCCCCAAATTATTCACTATGACTAATGCTTGCATTTCTATAGCTGAATTTTAAGGTGAAGATGATAATAGCATTGGGTTTAAAATATAGCAGTGAAGATTTTAGCCCAGTTTGGAGAACTCTAGCATTTCTTGTCAGGCAGGTCTAGTACTGATCTCCCTCAGATTTTATTTGTTGGGGAAAATCTTTGCCTTTCCTTCATTTTTGAAGGACAACTTTGTGGATAAAAGATAGTAATATTTTGAATATAAAATGGTCCCCACAGGCTCATATGTGTGAATGTTTGGTCTCCACCTTGTGGCACTATTTTGGGAGGCAGTGGAAATTTTAGGTTGGTCCTGCTTGCAGGAAGTATGTCATTAGAGGTAGGTCTTAGGGGTACATTATCCCTGGTCACTTTCTATTTCAATCTCTCTGCTTCCTGGCCCACCATGACATAAACTGAGCTGGTCTCGCGTGCCTTCTGAAACAGTGAGTCAAAATAAATCTTCCCTTCCGTAAATGGTTCCTGTCAGGCATTTCATCATAGAGACACAGAGTAATTAACATAAAGATTTTTAGTTGACAATGCTTTTTTGTTTGTTTGTTTTCTGCTTCCTTTCCTTTTAGTACTTTGAATGCATCTTTCTACTCTCTGACAGCCTGCAAAGTTTCTTCTGTGAAATCCACTGAGAACCTTGTTGGGTTTTCCTTATATGAGATGAATTTCTTTTCTCTTTCTGTTTCAAATCTTTTTTCTTTGTCATTGTTGTCATTGCTTCCTCTACCTCCTCCTCCACCACCACTCTTCTCCTCTTCTTCCTCCTCTTCTCCTCCTCCTCCTTCTTCTTCTGCTCCTTCTTCTTCCAGTGTTGAGAACCAAACTCAGGGCCTTGCACATGCATGGCAGTCACTCTGTCACAGATCTGCACCCCTAACCACTTTTTATTTATGCTTTTATGTTTTATTTTGAGAAAGGCTCCTTTTAAGTTGCATAGGCTGCCCCTGCCTTCAAATTTAAAATGATCCTTCCTCAGCCTCCCAAACTCCTGGGATTACAGGTGTGTGTCATGGTGCCTGTCTTCTCCTCACCTTTGGTTCTTGAAAATTTATCATAATATGTAAATGTTAAGTCTTCTTAGCTTGAATCTGTATGGTGACCTACAAGGATCATGTACTGTTAAGCACCTATGGGACTGACTGCTTCAGCAAAGCTACCTGTGGAATGACAGCGGCTCTGTCATAAGCACTGGTTAGCCTGCAGTGACAGTATCTGTAGTGTCGGAAGTAGGATGCACATAGGAAAACTACAGAGCAAAGTCTTGAGCTTGGACATGACTGGAGAGGCGATAGTGGCAGAATATGAAATACATGGACACTAAAAGTAGCGTTGGCTCTGGGTTTTGGGTTGTGTGTCGGGAAGATAGTTGACAGTCCTAGTCATTGGGCAGTCCAAAAGTGAATCTTTTTTGGGGGAAAGGGAACACCACAATGTCTCCCTTTGCAGAAGTCTGTGGCAGTCAACCCTCACTTATCTATTAGTTTATTTACTCTGAGGGCTTGCATGTTGCTGTGATGCTGAAAGCTATGCCACCAATATTTCAGATACCAGCAGTGTCACCCATGGTGGACAGGTTTCAGCTGAGCTTCCAGACTAAGACAGGCTAGGGAGAAGGACTCAGCAGCCCACTTCCAAAATAATTGGCCACTGAACACTGTAGGATTAGCACAGAAGCACTGCCAGATATAAAAAAAAAGGTCTTGTGCATGGCATGATGTTGGGTATTATTTCATTCTCTTGTACATATACTGGCTATGGGTTGGACCCAACTTAGTGACACCAAACAACAACAATATGGCAGCCAAGGCTACACATTACTTCAGCAGTGGAAATTCTTTTGTCCTCTGTGGAGAAGACCACTGGGGTTGGCACCAGTAAACATTGTGTTCTCTACTCTGGAAGCTGTGACAAGTATGTGACTGTCACATGAGCTAAGTCTTCACTGGGAAAGGATGCCATGATCATCTGCAGATCAGGTTACTAGGAGCTACGATGGCACCTGCCACATGGGCAAACCAGATAGCCACTATCTGTCTATTTGTTCCTAGCTATTTCTTGATAACTGTACCATAGCAATCTCCCAAGCAGTCCTTACTGGGCAGTTCTTCTCCTTTTACATTTTTTTCTACTATGTTGCTATAGATTCTTAATTGGACTCATGAGCCTTCCTTGGGCTATTCTGTTTCATGGATAGCTGCCTAATTATTTTTTGTAGGAGGTTAAAGCCTGACAATTCCTACTCTGTCATCTTAAGGACATCACCTTGGATTTTCTATTTTCTTTAGCTGGTACTCTATTCTTCATCTACTCCTGCCCAAATAGACCATTAATCTACTTTCTCTCACTGGACATTTCTCTATTCTGGACATTTGAAATGATTGAATTATATAATATGTGGGCTCTCATATCTGTTTCTTTACTTGGCACAGATAACAAGGTGAATCTACATTGTAGTATGAATCAATACTTTATATTTTAATGTGTAAATAATATACCATTTTAGGATAGGCAAGATTTGAGAATTATTTCACCTGGACAATTGGGCTGCTTTTACCTTTTGTACATTTTGAGTGATGTGGCATTAAAGACCATATATATATGTGTGCATGTGTGTGTGTGTGTGTGTGTGTGTGTGTGTGTGTTGTTGTTAGGTACTGTCGAGTCGAGTCTGACTCATAGTGACCCTATGTACAGCAGATCGAAACACTTGCCAATTCTGTGCCAGGCAAATTATCTTATTTATGTTTAAGCCCATTGTTGCACACACTGTGTCAATCCATCTGGTGGAGGGTTTTCCTCTTTTGCATTGACCTACCACTCTCCCAAACATGATGTCCTTCTCCAGGGATTGTTCTCTCCTGACTACATGTCCAAAATATGTAAGACACAGTTTGGCCATTTTTGCTTCCAAGGAGCACTCTGGTTGTACTTCTTCTAGGACAGATTAGTTGGTACTTTTGGCAGTCCATGGTATATTCCATAGATGTCTCCAGCACCACAATTCAAAAGCATCAATTCTTTTTCTGTCTCTCTTGGTCAATGTCCAGCTTTCACAACCATATGATGCCACTGAAAATACCTTGGCATGAATCAGACGCACCTTTGTCTTCAGTGTGACATCTTTGCTTTTCAATACTCTAAAGAGATCTTTTGCCACAGCTTTTCCTAGAGCAATGCGTCTTTTGATTTCTTGACTGCTGCTTTCACGGGTGTTGATTATAGAGCCAAGCAAAGCAAAATCTTGGACAACGTCAATCTTTTCTCCATTTATTGTAAAGTTGTGTGCTGACCCAGTCATAAGGATTTTTGTTTTGTTGATGTTTAGTCGTAACCCATATTGAAGGCTATGATCTTTGATCTTCATCAGTAAATGTTTTAAATCCTCTTCATTTTCAGCAAGCAAAGTGGCGTCATCTGCATAACACAGGTTGTTAATGAGTCTTCCTCCAATCTTGATGCCGCATTCTTCCTCATAAAATCCAGCTTCTCGGATTATTTGCTCAGCGTATAAATTGAAGAGATAGGGTGAAAATATACAGCCCTGACACACACCTTTCTCAACTTTAAACTACTCAGTGTTTCCTTGTTCTCTTCGAACAACTGCCTCCTGGTTCATGTACAGATTTCTCATGAGCACAATTAGGTGTTCTGGTATTCCCATTTTCTGAAGTGTTATACATAATTTGTTATGATCCACACAATCAAATGTTTTTGCATAGTCAATAAAACATAGATAGACATCTTCTGATATTCTCTGCTTTCAGCTAATATCCACCTGACATCAGCAATGATGTCTCTGGTTCTCCGCCCTCTTCTGAATCCCACTTGATTTTCTGGTAATTCCCTGTCTATGTACTGCTGCAGTCGCTTCTGAGTGATCTTTAGTAGAATTTTGCTTGTGTGTGATATTAATTATATTGATATTAATTAGTTTGCACATTCAGTTGGATCCCCTTTTTTGGGAATAGGCACAAATACGGATCTCTTCCAGTCAGTTGGCCAAGTACCTGTTTTCCAAATCTGCTGGCATAAACATGTTAACACTTCCAGTGCTGCATCTGTTTGTTGAAACATCTCTATTGGTATCCCATCAATTCCTGGAGCCTTGTGTTTCGCCAGTTCTTTCAAGGCAGCTTCCAGCTTCCACTTATTCTTTCAACACCATTGGTTCCTCTTCATATGCAACCTCTTGGAATGGTTGGTCATCTACCAATTCTTTCTTGTATAATGACTCTGTGTATTCTTCCCATCTTCTTTTGATGTTTCCTGCATCATTTAACATTTTCCCTGTAAAATCTTTCACTACTGCCACTCGAGACTTGAATTTTTCCTTCAATTCCTTAAGATTGAGAAACACGGAGCATGTTCTTCCCTTTTGGTTTTCTGCCTCCAGCTCTGTGCACATGTCATTATAATATTTATTTTTCTCTTCTCGAGCTGCCTTCTGAAATCTTCTGTTTAGTTCCTTAACTTTATCATGTCTTCCTTTTGCTTTAGCTGCTCCACGTTCAAGGGCAAGGTCCTGTGTCTCTTTTGACATGTAATTTGGTCTTTTCTTTTTTTCTTGTCTTTTTAAGAACTTTTTGCTTCCTTCTTGAATGATATCTTTTATGTCATGCCACAACTCTTCTGGTCTCCTGTCATTTGTGTCTAATGCATTGAACCTATTTTTGAGGTGGTCTCTGAACTCAGGTGGGGTATACTCAAGGTCATACCGTGGCTGTCGTGTACTTGTTCTAATTTTCTTCAGCTTCAGTTTGAACTTGCATATGAGAAGTTGATGGTCTGATCCACAGTCAGCACCTGGTCTTGTTTTGACATTTTGTACATAGCTTTTCCATCGTCTCTTTCCACATATGTAGTCAATTTGATTCCTGTATGTTCCGTCTGGTGAAGTCCATGTGTATAGTCTCCATTTATGATGTTGAAAAAATGTATTTGCAATGAAAAGGTCATTGGTCTGACAAAATTCTATCATGTGATCTCCAGCTTTGTTTCTGTCAAGACCATATTTTCCAACTACTGGGCCTTCTTCTTTGTTTCTAACCTTTGCGTTCCAGTCACCAGTGATTATCAGTATGTCTTGATTGCATGTTTGATCAATTTCAGATTGCAGAAGCTGATAGAAGTCTTCCCTTTCTTCATTTGTGGCCCTAGTGGTGGGTGCATAAATTTGAATAATAGTCATATTAAGTGGCATTCCTTGTAGGCGTATGGATATTATTCTATCACTGACAACATTGTATTTCATGACAGATCTTGAAATGTCTTTTTTGATGATGAATGCAACCCCATTTTTCTTTAGTCTGTCATTCCCAGCAAAGTAAACCATATGATTGTCTGACTCAAAATGGCCTATGCTGGTCCATTTTAGCTCACTGATGCCTAGAATGTCAATGTTTATGTGCTCCATTTCTCTTTTAACAATTTCTAATTTGCCTAGATTCATACTATGTACATTCCATGTTCCAATTATTAATGGATATTTACAGTTGTTTCTCCTCATTTTGAGTTGTGCTGCATCAGCAAGTTAGCACCCTGGGGTTTTACTCCATTTCCTTCATCATGGTAGACTCTACTTGGAGGAGGCAACTCTTCCCCAGTAGGCTTTTGGGTGCCTTCCAACCTGGGGGCCTCAATTTCAGGCACAATATCTGACAGTGTTTCTTTGCTATCCACAGGGTTTTAAATGGCTAGTTGTTTCGGGAGTGGCTCGCCAGGTCCTACTCCCTCGTCTGTCTTAGTCTGGAAGCTCAGCTGAAAACCTGTCCACCATGGGTAACCTTGCTCATGTCTGAGATTACAGTGGCAGAGCTCTCAGCCTCATCGCAACACGCAAGCCCCCACAGCAAACTGACAGACGTGTGGGGGCTCTGATGGTAAAATAGTTAATACAAGGACGCATATATAGCATAAGAAAAAGAGAAGGAGAATAGAAAGAGGGAAGAGAGTAAAACAAGACAGGAAGAAAATTAAAAAAAAAAAAATCCTCACACATACATGCTCCCACCCACATATAAAATCACTTATAATCCACTGAGGTGGTATACACCTGCATTCCCAGCAGCTTGGGGGCGGAGGCAGGAGGATCACAAGCCCAAGATCATGGGCAGCCTGCGCAACCCAGGGAGACCCTGTGTCTAAAAGTAAAAAAAATATGGGCTGGGGGCGCAGCGTGGCAGTCCAGCACCTACAAAGCGAATAGGCGGAAGACCCTGGTTTCAAACCCCAGTATAAAACAACAAAAACCAACAACAAAAAAAAAACCCCAAACCAAACCAAACCAAAACAAAACAAAAACCCCAAGAAACAAAAAAACAAAATCAAAACAAAAACAAAACAAAACCATGCATACATTCTCGCACACACATATAAAACACTTCTAGTCAGGTGCGGTGGTGTACGCCTGCAGTCCCAGTGGCTTGGGGGGTGGAGACAGGAGGACCACAAGCTCGAGATCAGAGGCAGTTTGTGCAACCCAGCAAGCCCTTGTCTCAAAAAGTAAAAAAATATGGGCTGGGGGCGCAGCGCGGCGGTCCAGCACCTACAAAGCAGGCAGGCGCAAGACCCTGGATTCAAATCCTCATACAAAAAACAAAAACAAAAACAAAAAAACCTTGCATGTTCTTGTAGGTGCACTGTGGGCACCCAGTTCCACCAGGTGAAGTTGACAGTGCATGAAGCAGTGCTCCCTCCAGAACTCAGGATGGCAGTGTTTTCACACAATCTGCAGGAGCAGTCTGTCTTAGTCTGTAGAGATTTTGCTGATTACGTAGAAAATGGCAGATTGCCCCACAATGACCAAAGAGATGGTTCCAGGAAATATTCTGTGTCTATTGTATTGTTTGAGAAGCAGTGGCACCTGTGGGATCCTCCTTGGGGTTCTCCCTGTCCCATGTAGTTCGGGTGCCAATTCCCCAAATCAGAGATTTCCAGCCCAAAGCCTATAGCATGGAGGGAATACACACACACACACACACACACACACACACACACACACACACACATATATAGTGTATGTATGTGTGTATATGTGTGGATATATATATATATATATATATATATATATATATATACATATAATTTCTTATGTATTCATATGTCTTTATTTTTACTTCGGTATAAGTCTATGTCAAAAATTACTGGATTGTATGTATGTATATTTGTCCATTGAAGAACTGCCAGATAGTTTTTGAAAGTGCAGCATTTAACATTTTAAGTAGTCATGCATGAGGGGTTCTATTTCTTTACATCTTCACTAATATATGTTCCTTAGTAACATGTTTTTACTCCCATCATCATTATGTCTCAGTGTGGTTTCAATTTGCATTTCACTGACATCCAATGATGATGAGCAACTTTTTATATGCTTCCTGGCCATTTGTATATTTTCTTCAGAAAAAAAAAATGTGTCTTTAGAAGTTTTTGATATGTTAGGAGTTATTTCTCTTATTATTCGGTTATAAATGTTCTTCTAGATATAAGCCCCTGATCAGATATATTAGGACTGAGGTTTGGCTCAGTTGGTAAATTGCCACTCTGTACTCACTGATGCCTTGGTTTGATCCCAAGCACTGCAAAAATGAAAGAAGGATTTGGCAATCCACTCCTGAAATAATCCCAAAACAACTACCCATTGCAAACCCTATGAGGGTTGCTATGAGTCAGATCCAACTCAGTAGCACCTAACAACAACAACAAATCAGCTATATTATTTTCAAATATTTTCTCCCTTTTGTGTGGGTTGGATTTCTTGATAGTGTTCTTTGATGCAATAAAGCTGTCAACTATGATGGAATCCAATGTATCTGGTTTTCAAATTTCATTCTTAATACTATTTGTCTCCTACCTGAGTTCATTGCAAAATAATATGTTATAAAGGCTTTTACCCACATTTTCTTCTAAGATTTCTACATTTAGTTCTTTGATCAATTTGGAATCAGTTTGGAATATAATGTTCGATTTTACTCTTTTACCTGTGGCTATCTAGTTATGCCGGGACCATTTGTTGAAAAGAATACCTTTCCCTTTGAATGAAACAATTTTCCACTGAAAAGTCCAATGAGTAGCAGAGAAGCACTGACAATAGTGCTGAGCATGGCACAGTGTTGGGGAGTGTTCTGCCTAAATAGAGCCTCTATGAGTCAGACCCAACCTGACAGCACCTAACAACAGCAACAACATATCTGGAATCTCAATTTTATTCCATTATCCTATAGGTCTGTCCTTCTATCAGTACCACACTGTCTTTATTGTTTTATCACTCTTGGTTTTGAAATTAAATAAGTTTGAGTTCTTGAACTCTGTTAGTTACTCTGTCAGGATTGCACATTTCTCTTTTTAACTCAAAGAAAGTAAAATGAACTTGACATTGCTGAGAATATGAGCATACTGTTTTCTCCCTGAAAAATTAATAAGGGGTTCAAAATTATCTTTCTCTTACTTTACTGCAATCATTTCAGGAAATTCTCTAAAGACCACAACAACCCCTCTCACCCCTTGGCAATGAAAACTCTGAGGCTCAAAAAATTTGGATGCATATACATGTCTACCTTCAACACAAGTTCAGAAGGACTGTGGACAATATCTGGAAATTGCTTGTCATATCACTGAGAAGAACAAACAGAGTTGAGAAATTGGCCCTTTACTTCTGTCTCGTTAGGAAATCAACTCTATCATGATAGTCTCAAAACTGTTTCTCTTGCATCTTAAAGAGTTTCCAGGATGTAAGAGGTATTAATTAAGTTCTTTTTGTTCTTGATTGCATGAAATGGAAATTTATGAACACCATGTAAGGGGCCTGGTGTTTAACTCAGTTGTTAGAATACTTGTTCTGTGTTCACTGAGGCCCTGGGTTTGATCTCCAGCACTGCAAAAATGGGAGAAGGACCTGGCTGCCCACTCTGGAAATAATCAGCCATTGAAAAACCTGTGAATAGAAGGGATCAGCTGACATAGTGCCAGGTGTGGAGAAGCTACAACCTTCAAAATTTTTTTTCTGCGGTTGTTATTACTATTCATTCTCTATAAATGGTGATACATGCCTTATATACTCTGAGTTTGGACCTGTTGTCAGGAGGGACCAGTCCCTGAAGAAAGACATAATGTTTGGGGAAGTGGCAGGTCAACAAAGAAAAGGAAGACTTTCAACTACATGGATTGGCACAGTGAATGCAACAATGGGCTTAACCACAAAAATGATCATGTGCCTTGCCAGTATTGGGGAGTATTTTGTTCTGTTGTACACAGGGGTGCTACAAGTTGGACCTGACTTGGACAGCACCTAACAACAATAAAGTGACAAATACAATATAAGGAAAGAAGGAAAAGCCTTCTCAGGTTTGGCTGTCTTTAGATAGGAATACTGACAGATACTATACTGAGTAGAGAAGACAGTGGCCTAAATAACAATGGGATTAAAATCATGAGCAATAAATGATGGGGGAAGGAAATGAAATATTGTATTTTATGTTGTTGTTGTTGTTGTTAGGTGCCGTCGAGTCGGTATCCGACTCATAGCGACCCTCATAGGGTTTTCAATGGCTGACTGTTTCGGGATTGCCTTGGGAGTGGATTGCCAGGCCCTTCTCCCATTTTTGCGGTGCTGGGAATTGAACTCGGGACCTCAGAGACTGCAGCGCAGTGCTCTACCCACTGAGCCAAATCCCAGCCCTATTGTATTTTATAGGCTATGACTAATAGTCTTCAATATAAGAAAAGAACAGCTATTGTTATTTATAGCCCCCTTTCACTGACACACAGTATACTTTTTTTTTTTTTTTGGTGGTACTGGGGGTTGAACCCAGGGCTTCATGCTTGCATGCTTTGCAAGTGCTGGACCATTGAACAGCACCCCACCCAATTTTGTGTACTTTTTTGAGACAGAGTCCCACTAAATTACACAGACTGCCTCTGGTCTTGAACTTGCAATCTTCCTGCCTTCGCCTCCCGAGCCGCTGGGATTACAGGCATGCGCCACCACACCTGGCTCACACACAGTATACTTTTGAGTCACCAGAATGACTTATAAATTGAGAAGCAACAGAAACTGATCAGGTTCACAACAGACCCACAATAACTTTATCCCAGCTTCTGTCCTAAAGAAAAACTCAATAGTTTTTACTATAATCTAGTAATCATGCCATCACTACACCTTATTATAATTTTATTATATAACTAATAACCATCGGTTTTATTAATGGTACACATAAATTTTGGCTTATATTTAATCACATATCACAAAATACAACACTCTATTACCTAAATCTAACTGAAATTATTGATTAGTCCCAAGTTAAGGATATTTATATAGCAGAAAAACTATTCTAGATTTGACTTCGGGCATTATAGAAGATCCCAGTGGAAGTATTAGATGGCAATTATATTTATGATAATATAGAAGAAAAAAATTAAAGGAAAATTAATAATAAGGATGATCAAATTTGTAAGAAACATAATATTTGGACAGCGGAGTAAACACAAAATATTTAAATGTAACATTAATAGGAAATCACAAAAATGGGAAAATACAAAAATGATGACAAAAAAATACTGAAGTGTTATAAAACTTAATAAGAATATTGCCAGAGGTAAAATAGGCAAAAGATATTAACACAAGAATGTCTAAATGCATAAAACAAATGGTCCATAAATGTGTGAAATACATAATAAACTTCCATACCAATGTAAGTGAAAATAACAATATGGCATTTCTTACTTATTTAACTTTAACCTGATAAATCACTTAGGATTTTGCAGAGAAACTGTCTCATTCACATTTTACTGGAATAAGTGAGAATTGATTGCACTTCTCTAGAAATCCCTTTGGCAATGCAAATCAGAGGACTAAAAATATTCGAATATTTGACCCAGTACATATTTTTGCCTAGTGATCTTCCTGGGAAGAATTCATATATATAGACAATTATATTTGATTTTGATAACAGATACATTGCATAAAATTGAAAGAACATAAATGTCTAAGAAGGAAATTGGGAAATAAGTTATAGGGCTTATAAGGGAATATTTTTAAACATTTGTTTTTGAGACAGGGTCTCACTCAGTAGCCCACACTGGCCTAGAGCTCAGTATGCAATCTGGCCTGCCATCAAACTCATGATCTTCCTGCCTCAGCCTCTTCAGTGACCAGATTACAGGTATGCACCCCCCTGATTAGCTTAAATAATTTTTTAAATCTCATTTTTGAGTATATGAAATATTAAATGTGTTAAAACAAAAATCACATAACTATACATATGAACATATATATTCATGCAAAATATTTACAGATAGATATATTTACATGTTGTTTATAGTCCATACTGAGCAGTGTTATTAGTGCCTCTATCTTGGCTTTATGCATACAGATTTTTCTTCTTTACAGCTTATTTTCATTTTTATTATAAATTTCCTACTCTGTCCATTTGTTTAAAATTTGAGGTTTATGACTTTCTCAGTATCTAGTGTTACCATGAATTAGCTTCACTGTCTATGGATTCCTTGGAAGTGGAATTGCACAGACAGATTGGTTGCACAGGTATGCTCTACTGAGACAGTGACATACTTGCCCCTTGAAAGAGAAAAGAAAAAGGTATTTTTCTGTCATCTTTCTACTTCCTCTACCCATTTAAGTGAGTTCCACCTTTGAGTATAATTTTGAGTGATACTCATAAAGTGAAATTTATAATACAGACAGATAATAGCAGAGAGAAGAGGCAAGAATAGAGAAGCAGGAATAAATGAAAAGAGGTAGAAAAAGATAAAGTTTGGGTAAAGTGAAAATTCAAAGAATGTGTTTAATGGTAAATGACTGAATGCAAGTGAGTAGCTGCAGCACTGCTGGGTTGAGAGATAGTGTGAATGCAAATAAAAGATTATATGATAAAATGTAGTTTTAACATATAAATATGAATATATATGATATAGATATATGATATAAATATAAATATATCCTTAAAATTCTTAAAAGTCAGAATGACTAGCATCAACAAACCATAACAAATCCTGGTGAGGATGGGAGGAACAAGGAACCCTTATACAATGCTGTATACAAAATTGTAAACCAGTACAGCAACTATGGAAATCTGTATGGAGTTTCTGCAGAAAACTAAAAATAGAATTACTCTATGACCCAGTTATAACATTCCTAGATATATCTCAAAGGAATCCAAGTCACAATGCCATAGAGATACTTGCACTTCCATGTTCATTGCAGTGCTGATCATAATTGCAAAGACATGGAATGAGCCCAGATACCATCAACAGATGAATGGATTAGAAAATGTGGTAAATATACACAATGGAATATTATTCGGTTGAAAAGAGTGAACTTATGTCATTTGCAGGAAGATGGATGGAACTGGAGATCATCACATTAAGCAAAATAGGCACACTCAAAAGAAATACCATATGTTTTCACTCATATGTGGAAGCCAGATTTATCTTAAAAAGAAAAAATATGTGCTTAAGTTTGGAAAATAGAAGGAGATGTATCTGGAAGGAGAAAAATGGGGAGTGGAAGCAAAATGATACAATTATAGGAAAATCTCATAATGAAACTCATATGCATATTAAATAATAATAAATATGATTTAATTTAGATTTGAGCTTAAAAGAGTTGTGGTCTATGTAAACTAGAATTTATGGCTTTTATAGTAACTTTAACATATATAATAGCTATTGAAATAGAAATAATGGTTAGAATTATTCATGTGGTTATAGTAAATATTAACAGGAAAAAAGATGCCAGTAATATGTGGAATATTTCTCTTCTTACTTTTATTTGCTGATCTATATTTTTAATGCAATATCATATTGTGCCAACATTATAACACATACAAAGTTGGGACTTATTGGGGTTACAAACATTTATTTAACACAAAGGTCCATAAAGGTTTAATTAGTCTTTCAAAATAATTAGGCCTTTCAAAATAATTGAGAGTGATAGTCTTATGGACATCCATTTCATTTATGATTACAGAAACATACTCTGTACAAAATTGTTCCAGAGGCATTCCCTTAGTGTTGATCTCTGCGTTACTAGTTCATCATTCCATTAACATCATCTCATCTATCTTTTTATAGAGGATTTTATTAGAAATAAGATATGGACACAGACTTTTCTCATGTGCCCCTAGGTTCTTCTATGTTAGTTGAATCAGAGTTCCAGGAAAAAAAAAAAAAAAAGCATTCAAAAGGAGAAATTAGAATTGTATTAGTCAGCTTCACATGACTCTAATAAAATAGTTGAATATATTATCTTATAAAGAGGAAAAGGTTGTTTTGATTCACAGTTCTGGATATTCAAGTGCAGGATTGGGTAGCTTTATTGCTTTGGGTCTCTGGCAAAGGAAGCATACCATGGTAGGGGTGAGTGACAGAACCAACTGCTAATATCATAAAGCAGGGTGTAGAGCACCATCAGAGGTCTCACGGTCTTCAGGAGCATGCTCCCCATGACCTGAGGGCCTCTCACATGCCCCACTTCTCAGAGGTTCCACTACCCCCAACAGTGCCACCCTGATGACTAAACCTGTAACCCAAGAACCTTGGGGGTCATTCATCTAAACCATAGAAAGAATTTGATGAAAGGACTATTTATAAATGTATCATTAGGGTTAAATAAATGAACAAATTATGGACAATCACACTAGGCTTAGAAATGGAAACAGTGACAGGCATGGTGGTACATACATGTAATCGCAGAGTCTCAGAAGGCTCAGGCAGGAGGAACTCAGGTTCAAGACCAGAGGTAGCCTGCATAGCTTAGTGAGACCCTGTATCAAGATAAAAAAAAATTAAACAAGAGGCTGAGGATATACCTCAGTGATAGTGTATGTGCAAAAAGTATGTGCAAGTCCCTGGGTTTAGACCCCCAGTACCACACACAAAAAACAAAACAAAAAACAAACAACAACAAAAAAAAAAAAAAAAAAAACAAGAAGAAGAAGAAAGAAAAAAAATGGCAAACAGGCAAACATGTATTGTCATGTATTGTCATTGCTGGATCTGCAGTATAAGCAAAAGAAGGTATTCCCCAACTTGTGATAACTATTTAACATGTTGCTGTTGTTAGGTGCTGTAAAGTCCAGCCCAACTCATAGCAACCATATGTACAACAGAGTAAAACACTCCCCAACACTGTGCAAGGCACATAGTCTTTTTTATGCTTAACCCTATTGTTGCACCACTGTGTCAATCCATCTAGTTGAGAGACTTCCTTTTTTTGGTTGAACTGCCACTCTCCTAAACATGATGTCCTTCTCCAGGGATTGGTCCCTCCTGACAACATTTCCAAACTTCTTGTTGTTGTTAGGTGCCGTCCAGTCAGTATCCAACTCATAGTGACCCTCATAGGGTTTTCAATGGCTGACTGTCTTCAGGATTGCTTTGGGAGTGGGTTGCCAGGCCCTTCTCCCATTTTGGGGTGCTGGGAATTGTACCTGGGACCTCAGAGACTGCAGCACAGCGCTTTACCAATTGAGCTAAATCCCAGCCCTGTCTACACTTAAGGCTTATACAAAATATGTATCACCATTTGTAGAGTGAGTATTCATTCCAACCTCAGAAAAAATTTAAGTTTGTAGAAGATAATTTATTCAAGGTATAGATCACTGTGCTTATCTCATGCTCTTGATATAATATTAGTTTGAGTATCAATCATTTTATTAGGAAAAATTTCCTCTCTCAAAACAGTGAATTCATTTTTCCATTTGGAAGACTCTATAAATATTCTCTGGCTGTCACAACACTGGGGATTTAATTTTTAAAAAAGTCTTTCATTCATGAAAATATTTAGTTTAAATGGAGCACATTGGGACAGGTATGGTGGTACACGCCTGCCATTCTAGGACTCAAGAGGCCGAGGCCGGAGAATCACCTGTTTATAACTTTGAGGCCACCCTGGGCTACATATTGTGACTCTGTCTGATAAAAGAAGAAAGAAAATGAAAGAAAGAAAGAATGAAGGAAGGAAGGAAGGAAAGAGTTAGAGAGAGAGTGAAGAGAGAGAGGAAAGGAAGAAAGGAGAACAGAAGGAAGGGAAAGGAAGAGAGAGACAGAGACGGAGAGGGAGAGAGAGAGCGAGAGAGTGAGAGAGTGAGAGAGAGAGAAGGAAGGAGGGAAGGAAGGAAGGGAAAAGAAAAGGAGAATAGTAAAAGATATGGTTAAAAGAAAAAAAGGAGGACATAAATCTTTTACCATGTTTAATCATGTTGAATAAATACATCAAAGAAGAGCAACTGCTAAGTGGGTAAAGTTCTGACCTTCCAGCATGGGGACTGTCAGTCAAATTCAAAGTGGTATTTCAGTGCTAGGACTTTGGTCAAGGACATATCCAAGCCCACCCATGGGGAATTTACTGCATGTGGATAAACAGAGCAATTTATTTTCTTAACTGAGGGCCTAAAATCTGAAATTGTGTCAAATAAAACAAATAAAACACAACAACAAAAACAAAAAAGTTAAAAATTCCCAGGGATTTAATCTCTGAATTAGGAATCTATTTCTGACAGAAGCCACCACTATGTGCATGATTGACTTTATGTTGCTAAGACAATTTTTCTGTCACTTAAATTAGAGAGATTTAAGATAGATGCAAATGTAGTTGTGGTTTTGACACACAGAAGCACTCCTGTGTGCCTAGAGGGATGTTCCAAAATGTCCGTTTATGGTATGGTGCTTTGAGTATACGAAGTTTTCAAATACTGAGTTGTGATCTCCTGTAAGAACCACAAATGTTAATAATTCAAAAGATATCTCTATAACAATGAAGTAGAATTACTTTCCTCCCATGCCCACCCCAGGATGCCATCTTATCATAGCACAACATAACATCTTATGATGGCAATTATCTGATGAATTTTCCATGTATTGAGAGGTAAATTCCATTCAATTAAAAGCATATCTCTCCATGCAGGTTTGGAGAGATTAAGTGATAGGCCTCTTCTGAAGCATCTAGTATATGGACAGATAAAGAGTAAATAATAGTTACCATTGAAATCTTCTTTCCTCCACTCACCACACCAATGCATCCTGAGGCTACTCTTTAGCCTTTGCAATTTTTCATTTTCTCTAATATAGAATAAAGATAATAGTTTCTGTTTCACAATGATACTGAAGAATTTGATTAGAAAGATATCCAGTGCCTAATATAGTGTTTTGCCTGTAGAAGTATTCAATATACTTTTTTTAAAAAAAATCCTCAACTTGACATAATTATGACTATTTAAACAAAATGTAAGTTAATGAGCAATTGGTATAAATATATACAGACATTGCTCCCAGTTACAAACATCAATCTGAGAATACTTGATTCAGAAAGTGTTGCTTGTCAACAACAATTTACTTAAGGGGCCATTAATTCCTATTAAAATTAATCTAAAACTGACAATGTTTCTATTCCTGGAAAAATAAGCCAAACATCATTGTGGAGATATTGATGGTATATCTTCCTATCTGCATACTGTAGACAACTGTAAAATTCAGCACTACATGATTAACATTTTAAAAAAATTCCTGAGTCAGCCAGGTATTTAGTAGCTGCCTCAACATCACCTGTTTCCAACTGTTTAGAAAATAGCACTAATGGAAGCTGTTCATATCATCCATGGGTTGTGTTAAAGGGTATCTCTTTCATGCTTGCACCTAAAAGGGGAACTGATTTTGTGGAAAGTAATAATTTCAAGATAAACTCATATATTTTAATGCAAAATACTGGTCACACTATCATGTAAAGCACAGCTCTCTACCAAAAACAATGATGAAAGTATGTCTCTAAAAGAGCATGACAGCTTCTGACATTGCATTAATGAACTTCCCCCCAAATCAATGTACATCCATGTCAAAAATAAGCATATGAGGCCTCATATTTTAGATGCACAATCTTATTTTTTAAAAGAAAAGCAAAAAGGAATGTGATCCTAAGTCTGAACCATCACTTGGACTGGAAAATGATATGACATGACAGATTGACATGATATGATAAATATAATATATTTACATCTGCTTGATGTCTAAAATGAACAAATACAATAAACTCATGGCTTCTGAGCTGAATTTTTATTTCAAGGAGAAAAATTATCTTTAATTTTGGGTTTGTATTTGAATATCCATTTCCCAACCTTCCACTTCCCCATTCCCACCTCTGAGAAATCTTCACTAGACAGCAGAATCTAAATCAAAAGTAAACAACTAAACTAATATAAAGGACAAGTTTAGGGGATAAGTAGTATCTGAGTATAATCTGCTAAATAACATGCAATAAAAATTATCAAGCTGGGCACTGCTGTGCACTCCTGCAATCCCAGCGAATGGAGAGGCTGAGGGAAGAAGATCACAAATTCAAGGCCAGAGTCATCCTATGTAACTTAGCAAGATTCTGTCTCAAAATAAAAGATAAAAAAGGGCTGAGGGTACTGCTCAATGGTGGAGCACTTGTCTACATGTGTGAGGCCCGCTCTTCGACTACCCAGGGCAGAAAAAAAGTTGGCTGTATTATCTTGATGATATTGCCATGCAAATAACAGATGAGAACTTTTGGAATCATTGTGAATAGTAGGACTATTTGTGAGATTTTTGGCCTGTAAAGGGGTTGGGAGACAAATTTAAACAGAGAAATATTATCTTGTTCATACATGAGTCTCAAATCTTCCACCATGAAAGGCCCAGAAACTCCACTTGTATTTTTTCTGTGATACAATATAGATTCTCAAGAGTGCTGCTTTTTCGCAGAAAGGTCCCAAAAATCTATGTGCAAATGAAAAGTGCAAAAAAAATAAGAGCCTAACTATCAAGAGAAATGATTTTCCACATCTGTCTCAAGAGCACTATAATCAAGTTAGGTGGAAAATGGTCTTCAGGATTTGGTTTAAAGAGGTTACTATATGAGCCTACTGTGCAACATAGTCAGGGTCTTTAATATGATACTTTTATCCCCATAGTTTGGATTCAATGCTTTGACCAACCAAACTTGTCCTTCAGTTACTTCCCAGGATTCCCAAGGATGAAGGAACACTGCTCCCACCCACTCCTCTACACTGATTATTTTTCCAAGGCTCACAAAAATCTTCTTTGATTGATACCTTTACCGATTGGACACCAAAGACAGGAGTTAGAGTGCTTTCCTGATTAGGGGTTTGCTAAATGCCTGATATCCATAATATGAGCATTTAGGCCTTTATTAGAGAGTAGAAAACAACAGTGAATGCATAGAAAATCAGATCAAATCTCTTTTTTTGTTGTTTTAGGCAAAAAAATGCAGTGGAAAAAATATGGCCTTACGAATTGAATCAGGTTTACCATTTATTGCTCTTGTATTTACCTATGTGAACTTGAAGAATTTGTCAAATCTCTCTGGTCTCAATTCTCTCAATTGTATCTACCTCATATGATAATGGAAAATTTCTGGACCTAGATAGGTATTCCATATACACCATATCCCTTCACTTCTTTCTCTCTTGCCCTAGTGACAGTTAATATAGGATAAACTTACATTTATAGTTTGAAAATTGCATGATTCTCTTGCAAATCAACCTATCAAAGAACATGAATAACATTATTTAAAGACTGAAGAAAATGGATCCCCATGTGTCTGTCAGCTTGTCTTGCTGTGGGGGCTTATGTGTTGCTGTGATGCTGAAAGATATGCCACCTGTATTTCAGATATCAGGAGGGCCACTCATGATGGACAGGTTTGAGCAGAGCTTCCAAACTCTAAGGAAAGGGACCCAGCACCCCACTCTTGAAACAATTAGCCATTGAAAACCCTATGAATGGCAGAGAAGCACTATCAAATATAGTTCTGGAAAATGAGCCCCCCATGTTAAAAGGCTTTCAGAGGCAACTGGGGAAGAGCTGCCTCCTCAAACTAGAGTCAACCTTAATGATGGGAATGAAGTAAAGCCCCTGGGACCTCCTTTTGCTGATGTGGCACCACTCAAAATAAGACGAAACACAGTGGCTCTAACATAAAACATATCATGTGTATGGCACAGTGTCAAGTAGTGTTTCTTTCTGTTATACATGGGGTCACTATAAGTCAGACCTCATTCAACAACACCTAACAACAAAGAAAATAGAGTGATGATTTTCTCCCTGTTTAAACCTTTGCCACATAAGAATGCTAGTGAATTTTGAAGTTTCCATTATTGTTATTTTATTGTTATTATTATTATTGGTACCTTGGAGATGAACTCATGGCCTAGCACATTCTTTGCAAATGCTCTACCACTGGGCTGCACCTCTAGATAATTATTTATTTATTATTTTGAGACAGAGTCTCATTAAATTACACAGGCTACCTCTGGCTTCGAACTTGCAATCTTCCTACCTCACTCTCTGAAGTTGCTGGGTCTAAAGCGTGCACCTCAACAGCCAGATTCCATTATTTTTGATGCAGGTATCTTCTTCATTTCATGGCTTTTTTCTCCTATATGTAATTTCATTTTCTTTTCTACAAGGTTTTATCTTTCTTTGAGATAAGGCTCAGAATTCTCTTTTCCAACAAAGTTTTAAGAGCAACTTCCAATACTTTCCTTGCTAGAAAATTAAAGTTAAATATTAGCAAAGTCCTTCATTTTTTGTTAAACTTAAATTCAGTGCCTCTGGTGTCTGAGCCAGTCTTTAATTACAATGATGATTTCCATTATTTACAAATCATCCCTGCTTTGTGTTTTGTTTAGTCTATAACAAGTGTTTCTTATAGTTCACAGCCGACACAGTGAAGAGAAAGTGCAGAAACCTCCTTTGGCATTATCATAATGCATAATGAGTTGAGGAAGGGGAAGAATCAAGGGTGCTTCCACCTCTGCTTGGAAATCAGATGCATGACCACTAAAGCAATCTAACTCAAGTTAGACGAGCATATCTCTATTAATCTGGGGGAGATTTAGGATGACTCTGTTTTGAGTGTGTGGAGTGTACGAGGCATGAGGGAAGGCATTATACCTAGGGAAAAGAACTAACACGCTCTAAGAGTCTGCTAGGTTGTAGAAATCAGTCTTTTGGTGTACTCATCTCATTTCATCCACTAGTCCCCAGAAACTCAAAGCTTCTTTTTGCAAATGAACAAAGTTTCAACTACTATAAATGTGATTGTTTTTCTGAATTCTAAATCAGATAGTCCATTGTGGGTATTCAGAAATGTTATTTGTTTTGTATGTTGATTGTGAATCATGCTACTTTAGTGAATTCCTTGGTTATAGTACATGAAATTTCATTTATATAGGAAGAATACGTTCAAGAGATCTATTGAACAAGATGGTGAATTGAAAATTGCTGAGAGGAGATTGTAACTTTGCCTAACACAAAATTAGTATGTGTGACAATGCTGATGCAGATTAGCTTGATTTAGCCATTGCACAATGTGTAGGTACTTCAGAACATTATGTTGTAAACCACAGTTTTATATTTGAAAATTAAAAAGAATTGGGAACAAAAATATGAAAACCATAAATGAACCTCAAAAGAAAAAAATAGTTTCAGAAAGTTGCAAACTATGAGAAATATGAATTATAAATAGGTTGGGATAACTCTCCAAATTTTATCTTTTCAAAAACAAAATATCAATACGATTAGCAAAGAAAAAATTCTAGTGTCAACTAGTAGAGTACTGAAACTGCATTTCTTACAGTCATTACATAATTAACATTTTCCAAATATAGCTTCTATATTGAAAGGAATATAATATGGATATTATTTGAAAGATTCTTCAAAGTAGTTAAAACACCAAGTACATTAAGAACCATCCCAATTTATTATTTGTTTTCATTTCAAAATTTCTTAGCAAGCCATTTTTTCATATTAAGGTTAAGATAAATTTTAGAATAATAATTACAAACATTATAATGATCTCTGGGAGGACAGCACTGTATTAATGTTGTATTTATTATTGTGGCTGAATTCACATGATCATTTTCTAGAATGGCTATCAGATTATTTCCCTGAGTCCATAATTGATAGCACAGATCTTTCTATCCAATCCTATCACTTTAGAGAGTGGCTGAGGCTCTATCCATTTGTCATTCAATCCTCTCTAATCCATCCCCCCTGCTCCATCCCATAGCTATCTGTTGTTCTTTTCTGATGACCATTATCACTATTAGTATTATGCCAAGTTGTTGTTGTTAGGTACTGTCTAGTCGGTGTCCAACTCATAAGGACACTATGAACAAAAGGCGAAACACTATTGTCAGTGCTTCTCTGCTATTCATAGGGTTTTCAATGGGAGTGGGTTGCCAGATCACTCTCCCAAGCCTACAACACTTGGTATTCCCAGGCAGTCTCCCGTCCAAGTACTAACCACAGCTGACCCTGTTTATCTTCCGAGATCTGATGAGATGGGATGCCACAGTGGAACAGCAGCAGGCTGCTATACCCTAGACATGTTTAAATATCAAATTTCTGTCTCTTGATAGGCTGTGAATATACTCATGGGAGGGACCAAGTTATATTAACTTTTGTATCATTTGCAAGACTTGTGAACAGAAAAGTACCAAAAGATATATTATTGATATATTATTGAACTATAGGATATATTTTGTTCAAATTAATACATATGTGACCAAACACATTTATATAATTTATTACTAGATGAACTTAGGCAAACTTTTTATCTTCCCTACATTTTGGGTTATATATCCTCCAATGGAAATGCAAAAACCTTGCTGATGATTTCATGAAACTTTATGAAGCTATCTGACAGCCATTGTTTTCAGAGAGAATCTAGGGTTTATTGGAAACATGCCAATTGTATAAGTGACTTGTCCTTGTTACAACACAGTTTCTTCATCTGTAAAATTGGTACAAAAATAATTGCTTATTGTAGGTTGATAATGAGTATTTTATAAGATAGTATAACCAAATTTTCTTGTCAAATATTTCTACAAATGTTCAATTATTTCAATAATTTCCCTCTTTCTCGCAAAATGACAAATGATATCTCTTCCCTTCACATCCATTCTATCCTGTTAATTTTGCATATGCACTTATCTTGGATGAAGTTTAGAATAGCAAGTGAAAAAGGAGAGTGGGAGTCATTTGCTAGAATGAGAATAGTTAGCTGAACTGGAGGGGATGAGGGATATATAGAGAGAAATAACTGCCCTTATGTTGTTACATTACAAGAAATACTCATGTGAGATGATCTTTTCAAACAAAGAAAACAAATAATAAAAAGAACATCATGAATCTTTTGAAAAGAAGCAAAAGAAGCCGTGGTTAAAAATTTAACAAGTTACAGTCATTAGCTACACAAATCCTGACAGCCTCACAGTCACACAGGCACCTAACAAAGGCTTGATTTGTGAATTACCCTTAAAGGGTCCCGCTGCATTTTCCTCAAACATCCCATTTTGTTCCTTTATGGTGGATCCTGAAATGTCATTCCCTTTTCACTTTGCTAGCCACACATGTTTAAAAAGCACAGCTAACATTTCATCAGTGATCAGAAGAGAGATTCTCTTCTGCCTCTTATTGTATGGATCTTGTCTAAAAAGAGGAAAATTGTGTAGGAAAATGAATCATTTGATTATGTTAAGCTTTCAAAATGGAGACTTTCTTAGGTTTTACCATTTTTCCCTCAAATGTTAAAACAGCAGATGTTTCCTATTGTCCCAAATGTAAGACAAAAATTATAAATTATAACATACATAATTCATAATATCTAAGAGAAAAGTGACTTGGTAGAAATACATTTTAATGAACATCTATCAAATGCTAGGCACTATAGTATTTAATTGACAGTGATCTCATGTAATCCTCACAAAGACGCAGTAGGGCAGGAAATATTAACTTTATTTTGCAATCAAGAAAACTAAGGTGAAAATGTGAAAACTAATTGATAATAAAAACCCATCCCAGAAATAATACATGTAGAAGAGGAGTGTCTGGGTGAAATGCAGTCCATGTCTTCATTAATTAGTTGGGAAAAATATTACTATGAACCTAATAGTTCATGCTATATTCATAGTTCAAATTTATTTTGAGTCTTGTTATATTTTCATTTCTTCTTGAAATGAATTGAAAAAAATAGAACTTTTAGGTCTAATTTTCTTATTGAGTTAATTGAATTTCCCAGTAGCAGGACATTTCAAATTTTAAAAAGCAATTGGCTAAGAAAACCATATCTTTTAAAATAAAGAAAAGAACTTTATATGGGACTGGGAAAGAGGATAACCCTTTTATTTTTTTTAATTTTCTAGGTGTGAGTATGTACTTGACCCATAAAGGGACAGCCATTATTTTAAGTACTTTTATTGGTGGGCCTTCATCAGTCAGCAGGGGAAACAGTAAAGTTAATACTGTTAAAATTTCTGTAGAAAATTCCCATGGTAAGAATT
Organism: Pedetes capensis; assembly: GCA_007922755.1. Classification (NCBI taxonomy): domain Eukaryota; kingdom Metazoa; phylum Chordata; class Mammalia; order Rodentia; family Pedetidae; genus Pedetes; species Pedetes capensis. Next base: position 15,465 of record VMDO01017536.1, on the reverse strand, counting down.
TAGTGGCGAGAGAGAAGAATGTGCAAAACGGATTCTGTTGAATTTTCAGTATTCAACCTTATAAACACAATTTTATTTATTTATTTATTTATTTATTTATTTATTTATTTCTGTAGAGCTCACTGTAAAGCGCAAATGTATCCCTAATCAGAAGTTTCTTATGTGAGTTGTTTTTATCACATCCTACATCATTTTTTTTCCTCTCAGAGTATCAGACAAAGGTCTCTAATTTCAGCATATTTTCAAAGGAAATCAGAGTCTTTGGTGCTATGAAAGTATTCCCTTGCCTGCACTGGAGTGCATTTAGTGAAGAAAAGGGAAAGATCAGGCTAGAAGGCCCACAAGGTGTTTCTTCTCTGGTCAAAGTTTAGTGTCAACCTGCAGGTCCATGTAAAGGGGCCCAGGGCCCACTCTTCTTGTACGTTGTATGAAACATGCTATGCCAGCGATTTTAGCAGGAAGTATGGGGTAAGAGGAGAGGATGAGTTTGCATATGAAGGTGGGATGTGGGGAAAAGAGTCCATTATTGCTTAATTTTAGATTTCTTTTCTGGACTTGTGTGACTGATATAGCTAACTAGAAAAGAGTCAGTTTTCCTGCACATGTTCACTGACAAACATTTCCACACTAATTTCATTTTCATGTATTCAAAACAGAAGATCTAAACAGACAATTTAAAAGGAGAAATTCTGATTGAAAAGTACATATGGGCATATTCTAGCACTTAGCAATCAAATATAACTCCTGTTTCAGGGTTAAAGACAATATATTCATCTGTCAAATAAGCAAATGCAAAAATTAGAATAGTCAGTATAAGAATTTTTATAGTAAAAGCAGTTTTAGCCTGATAGTGACGAAAAATTGAAGTCACTTTTTTCAGAAAATAATGCCACAAAATATGTCAAACCTTTTCATATTCCCACAACCTTTTTTCTTAATTTTGCTTGTGGAAATATAACCCAAGAGGTAAATAAACAACAACAAAAAATAAAAAGAATTAAAAAGTTAAAATACCCACATTAGTATGCTTATTATATAGCCTCATGAAAAATATTGAATATTTGGAAATGCCACTTAGGATTAAAAAGAGATTGGACAATTGAATTATGGCATGCTTTATACAAAGAAATACTGGGTAAGGATTAAACTTATCTATTCATAAAATCATAATATCATGGAAATAAATGTGATTCATATTTCATGAAAAGATATATACTTGCCTACTTTGATCTCAAAATTATGTGCAGGTTAAAACATAAGGATGAAAGAAATATATTGAACATGTTAATATTTATTAATGACAATAATTGATACTATCGATTCTTTTTTCTATTTTTATATTCCAAATATTTTCTTATGAGCACACATAATTCTGAGGATGGACAAAAATAAATCTTACTACAATTAATTTTAAGATGAATCTCAGTGTTTGGAAGGCTTTTGGAGGAAGACTATATTTTATAGTCCAAAATAAACTAATCACTACCACCACCCCCCCTCCTGAAATGTTGAAAGATGTCAGTCATCTGGATAGGATGGGTTACTCCTCCACAAAACTAGATCACATCCTCACTTCATTATTATTTTAGAAAACTCACTATTCAAACATCTACTATATTGGCCATCATTCATATCAAACTTAATTAGAAAACAGTTTGGATATTGGAGAAATTCCTAATTTAAATCAATTAAAGGAGAAATTGTCAGGTTCACTTTGGGATTGCTTATCTATTCCTTCACAGCAGGACTGAGGAGATCTGTCTTCCCCAATCTCATTGTTTTTTCCCAGGATTATGCCGTAGTGTGCAGTGTGCAAATCTAGGAACCCATAGTAGCAATTATCATCTGATACCCCTGCCACAGATAGGAGAAGAAGCCCTGTCACAGAGGAAGGCATCCCAGGATTCTACACTGAAAATGCTTTGAGGGGAGCTTTCGTTCACAAATGACATATCTCTAGTTGGTGGGGCAAGGTAACTGTGTACTCTAGCCCTATTTCTGTTCTCTGTGGAGAGTTCTTTCCTCCCTCACCCACGCACTGAATCCTATTGTGTCACAGTTAATCTGGTTATCAAATGGGAAGAGCATGTCAGGTAGTGACTATTTAAGGAGCACATTCTTTTTGCTGAGCAAATCATTACAAGTCCTTTACCTCTCCATTGCTAAAATAAGGGTCCTTGCCAATTTATCTGTCACCTACCCATATTTGGGCCAGTTTTAAGTGTGTGCTCTCTCTATATCCATCTTATATAGAACTACTCTCTGTGTAGGAATTTCTTCTGTTTTGCTCATTCTGAAATCATATTACCTAAGAAGTAAATGGAACAAAAACATATTCTATATAGCAATGATATACATATATATATATATGTATGTGTATATATATATATATATATGTATGTATCTTGAATATATATATATATAGATATATAGATATGGATATAGATAGATATTTCCAAACTCAAAACTGGGACACATGATTCACTTATATATCTCCATTATCTCTTAGGCTGTGGCCTATGAAACAAAGGCCAACATTTAAACATCTTTATTACCCCATTACATGGATAACTACTAAGTTATGACAATGAACTAATAAATGAATGACAAAAAATATATTTTGCACTGTTGCTTGTAAAAGCAGAAATTTTCAAAGTGATAGAATTACGTAAATCTCCCAACAGTGTGAGAAAATAACAGAAGAAATTTGATACTGCATGTACTTTAAATGTCCACAATGCAGTATACTTATGCAATAGTAGATCAACAGATATTTTCAGAGTTAAGATTAGAAAATCTAGACTGTAGTATGATTGTGCATAGAAAACCCTGGACTAGAGATTAGAAGACTCAGTTCAGAATATCTTTCTCTTCTAGCCAAAGTACAAATAAAAGTCAAGACAGTTACCCAATAATTAGGGTGGTAAGATTATTTTTTCTCACGTTATATTGTGTGTAGTTATTGTCTCCTGTCAGATTGTAAATCCTGTGGAGTAAGAGATTCTATACTTCTTTGACTTTCCAGAATTGCCCTTTCTAGACTATGTACTGAGTAGATACTTCAGTGGGTTGTGTTCAACCAACTCCTGTAGAAGAAGTCTCTAGGGATTTCAGTGCCTGAGCCAATTTATCTAGGTCCATCCTGAAGGACTGACACATTGAAGAAAAGCCCAGGGCAGTAAGGAAAGAGCCATACAACAAGAGGTGCCTAAGGCATGCCTTTATGTTTCTAATTTGCCTATGCCTTAAAATCATTTTGGGTTCTTTTTAAATTAAGATTTCTAAACTCACCCCCAGATATTCTGATTCAGCATTCCTGGACACAAGCCCAGAAATACTCATTTTAAACAAGCATCAACTGTCATTTATATATAGGTGTTTCATGAACCTCACACTGCGAAAATGCCACTTATTTGTGCTCCTGACATGAGGAATATCAATCCTTCTTCCCCTCCTGCCCCCACTAATAGCTCTGGTCTTTATCTTTGCCCTCCAGAGGAACAGAGTGAAGGCACAGTGTGATCTCGCTCAGGCAATCTTGGGAAAGCAACAAAATGCAACTCTCAATGTGCTGCTGTAATCTAGCTCCAGTGAACTTTTCCTGGAGTTATTTTCTCCTCTCCTCCCAGTTGACACCCTCTTCCTATCACCCCAACAATCATACTGCACTGTAAACATTCAATTATTACCTAGAGAAGAAAAGTGGTAGCAAATTTTACTTTCTATTTCGCATCCCATTTCAAATTGTGCTTACCTTGACAGCTATTGATACACTTTTTAAACCTATGCTTCAACAATGAGCTCTGTGCCAGTCCAGAAGCGAAGGATGTCTGCGCATCCTGGTATTTGAATGATAGAAATCACACACAATAAATGCAGAGCGGTTAAGAAAACAAAATGAAGCAATAACAACAAAACTATGCTCAAAATACAGCAACTGTGTGTTTGTATACATTTGTAAATGGATGCAGAAATTTTGGGGAAAAGACAGGCTTGTCTGCAGGGAAGGGAATTTGGATTGAGTAGTTAAGTGGCTTTTATTATTATAGTAACTTTTGGTTAATGCCATTTATTAGAATTCTTTTCAGTTGTTTCTGTTTTGCTTTATAATTAGCACAATTTCAAATTGAAAAAATATACTTAAAATGGCAGTAGTATTGAGCTGAGCCTGCAGCCGTAGCCCTGTGGCATCTGATCCCCTCAGATCTCAGAAGCTAAGCAGGGTGGGGCCTGGTTAGTACCTGGATGGGAGACCTCCTGGGAACACCAGAAGCTGTAGGCTCGGGAGAAGGACCTGGCAACCCCCTCCCAAAAATCAATCTGCCATTGAAAACCCTATGAACAGCAGAAAAGCACTGACAATAGTGTTTCCCCTGTTGTACAGAGGGTCGCTAGGAGTCGGATCTACAGCACCTAACAACAACAATAAGTATTGAGCTGGGCACGGTGGCCTACGCCTGTAATCCCAGCGGCTCTGGAGGCGGAGGCAGGAGGATTGCAAGTTCGAGACCAGAGGCAGTCTGTGTAATTTAGTGAGACCCTGTCTCAAAAAAAAGTAAAAAAAATGGGCTGGGGGTGCAGCTCAGTGGCCCAGCATTTGCAAAGCATGCAAGCGCTAGGCCCTGGGTTCAAACCCCAGGACCACAAAAAAAAAAAAAAAAAAAAAAAAAAAAAAAAAAAAAAAAAAAAAAAAAAAAAAAAAAAAAAAAAAAAAAAAAAAAAAAAAAAAAAAAAAAAAAAAAAAAAAAAAAAAAAAAAAAAAAAAAAAAAAAGAAAGAAAAGAAAAAGAAAAAGAAAAAATGGTAGTAGTATTAATATATTTAAAATTTAATATATGTAATATATTTAAAATATTTTGCCTATCTGTAATTTTTCTATCAGAAAATCTTTCATTATTATTATTATTTTAAAATTAGTATACAATATGAGGTTTCATTATAGCATTCCCATACAATTATGTCATATACTTGCCTCATTCATGTTCTCATTACCCCTTCATATTGTTCTTACCCCCTCTACCAATTCCTCTCCCCCTCCAAATATATCTCTTTATACTTTCCACTCTTACACACACATATATATATTTATTTTGCTTAATTTTTAAAAACAAATCTAGTTTCTCCATATGAGAGAGAACATGTAGCATTTGTCTAATTCTGTGTTATTTTGCCTAAAATAATGATCTCCCATTCCATCCATTTTCCTGCAAATGACATAATTTGATTTGTCTTTATGGCCAAATAAAATTCCATTGTGTGTCCATCCCACATTTTTTTAATCCATCATCTATTGACGGGCACCTGGCTGATTCTACATTTTGGCTCTTGTGAACAGTGCTGCAACGCACATGGAAGTGCAGGTGTCTCTACAGTATGTTCACTTAGATTCTTTTGGGCATACTCCCAGGAGGGAGAAAGTTGGGTCATATGGTAACTTTATATTTAGCTTTCCAAGGAACTTCCATACAGATTTCCACAATGGCTTTGCTAATTTACAGTTCTACCAGCACTGTATAAAGGTTCCTTTCTCCCCACATCCTCGCCATCATTTGTTGTTATTTATTTTATTGAGCTAGCCACTCTGACTGGGGTGAGATAGAATCTTAGTGTAGTTTGGTTTGCATTTCCCTGATGTCTAAGGATGTTGAACATTTTTTCATATGATTATTTGGCATTTATATCTCTTCTTTTGCCCATTTTTTGATTGCAGAGTTTGATTTTTGGTGTTTAATTTTTTGAGTTCTTTATACATTGTCTGATGTGCAGTTGGCAAATAGTTTTCTCTAATGAATGTAATGTACAGATTGAATGCAGTCCCCATGAAAATTCCATTGGCATTCTTCATGAAAATAGAAAAAAAATCTTAAAATTCATATGGAAGCACAAAAGGCCCCAAATAACCAAAACAATCCTGAGTAGAAAGAACAATTCAGGAAACATCATAATAGCTGACATCAGATCATACTATAAGGCCATAGTACCAAAAACAGCATGATACTGGCATAAAAACTGATTTGAAGACCCATGTAATAGAATAGAGGACCCAGTAATAAAAGCACACAGCTACAGCCACCTGATTTTTGACAAAGGTGCTAGAAACATCCATTGGAGAAAACACAGTCTCTTCAAAAAATGGTGCTGGAAAAATTGGATATGTACATGTAGAAGAATGAAACTAGATCCCTATCTCTCACTGTGTATGGACATCTATTAAAAAATGGAGCAAAGATCTTAATGTAAAATCTGAAACTTTGAAGCTGCTAGAGGAAAACATAGGGAAAACACTTCAAGACATTGGTATGGGCAAGAACTCTATGAAGAGGACTCCAATACCCCAGGAAATAGTAGCAGGAATTGACAAATGGGATTGCATGAAATTAAAAATTAAAAAGCTTCTGCACAGCAAAGAAAACAATCAAATAAAGAAAAATCTTTTTTTTTTTTCCTGGTACTTGAGGGCAGAACCCAGCACCTAGCACACACTTTGCAACTGTTATATTTTTATCTTGATACAGGGCCTTACTAAATTATGAAGGCTACCTCTGGCCTGGAACTTGTGATCCTCCTGCCTCTACCTGCTGAGTTGCTGGGATTACAGGTGTGCACCTCAGCACCTGGTGTGAAAAATCTTTTTTTAAAATTGTTGTTATTAGTAATTTTTAATGTGCAACTTAATGAGTTTCATTATATTTCCACACATGCATTTCCGTGTATATTGCTCATGTTAACTTCCTGCTTACACTCTCAGGACCCTTCTTAAAAATCTCTTTTTAATAGAAAAAAGGAGAGTAGACAATGAGCTCAGGTTGCAATTTGAGATCCTCTGTCAACATCCATATTATGCAAACTTCATACCAGTTATGATGAAGTCTTCCTATTTAAATAGATCTAGCATATGACCCAGCTATACCACTATTGGGAATATACCCAAAGGGAGATGAGTCATCATACCACAGAAACAGCTGCATCTCCGCGTTCAGTGCAGCACTTTTCACAATAGTGAGGATATGGAATCAACCAAAATGCCCATCAACAGAAGAATGGATAAAAAATTTATGATACATATATTGTTGTTGTTGTTAGGTGCTGTCTAGTCGGTATCCTACTCATAGCAACACTACATACAACAGGGGAAACACTAATGTCAGTGCTTCTCTGCTGTTCATAGAGTTTTCAATGGCAGATTGATTTTTGGGAGTGGGTTGCAGGGTCCTTCTCCCAAGCCAACAGCACATGGTGCTCCCAGGCAGTCTCCCATCCAAGGACTAACCAGGCTCCACCCTGCTTAGCTTCTGAGATCTGATGGGATTGGATGCCACATGACTATGGATGCAGGCAATAGAATACTACTTAACAATCAAAAAAAAAAAAGAAAAAAAAAGAAAAGAAATAAAGAAAGAAAGAAAGAAAAAAGAAATAATGTCTTTTGCAGCAAAATGGATGGAATTGGAGAAAATTATCTTAAGTGAACAAACACAAGCCCCAAAAGAGAAATGCCACATGTTCTCACTCATATGTGGGAGCTGAATCAAATTTCAAAGAAGGAAAAAGTCCTATACAGTAATTGGAACATAATAAAAAGCTAATGTAAACTTAGTGGAGAAGGGACAATTCAAGGAGTGGAAAGAAGGAGGGAGGGATCTATCAAGGGGAAGCAATGATGGGAGAACACAGGAAGGGGAAGAGGGATAAGGAGGATCAAGGAATGAGAGAGAGAGTGACTTCAAAGTAAACAGCCCAACTTTAATAGTTTGGGAGGTAATTATAATAATACCAACAATAACAAAAATGGTAATAATGCAAATGGGCTAGATTATTCATGTAATACTGCTGATGATGTAAAAAGACAGATCACTGCAGAAAAAAGTGTGGGCTTAAATCATAATTGGGATGCAAGGGTATACAGAAAAATATTCCCACAAAAAGACATGCAAGTAGAAGAGAGACCTTTGGTGGGGGAGAAGAGGGGAAGAAGGGGCACAAGAGGGTAAGGGGGAAGTTATCTGTGCAATGTACAATGAAATACTATGGAAATGTCACAATGAAATGCATGTCAGAATGAAACACATTAAGTTGTACATTAAAAAGTTCCAATAAAAAATAAAAATAAAAAATAACTTCTGAATTCTTAATTTCCCAGTCTATTTCTCAAATTTGAGAAGGACTAGACTAAAGGGATCGGAACAGGGAGGAGACAGCTAAATAGTCTCCAAATTGGGTCATCATTTCTTGAATAATCAAGGCTTGGCTGAGTGTTAACTCTTGTGTTTTATAATTCTGCTTCAATAAATGAAATTGCCATGTATTATTCCAGTAAAAAAAAAGAAGATGCATTTTATGCAAACTTCACACCAGTTATGACAAAGTTTTCCTATTTAAGCCTCTCTGGGGAATTTATCAACACAAAGACTCCTGGAAGCATTTTTGGAGAAGGTCTTTTATGTTTATTTTGACATATTTCATCTGAAAAGGGGGGGTAGGTCTTTTCTAAAATGTAGTATTATATAGGAATGTATGGATAGGTGGATGAATTAATATAGTAGCTCATTATAAAAAAATAAAACACTTTGACAGAGTAATGCTACACACACATATATCCATACATCCATACATGCATACAGGGACATATCATGATTTCTATGTTTTTTCAAAGTGAGATTCTCTTTATTAGCTGAGTATTTACCTAGAATATGGCAAATGGTACCAAAAAGATAGGATATAAACATCACGGCCATTGTTGCATGATGGAGAGAAAAGAAGGAGTTGCTGAGCCTGGCATTCAGGATAAAGCTATAGGTCTCAGCCTTGACTGCACATTGTAATTGCCTAGGGAGCTTTTAAAAGGACATTGTGAAGCCCCACCCTCAGAGATCTTGATTTAATGGTCTGAGGCACGGCTCAGGCAACATTATTTTTAAACGTTCCCTAGTTGACCTTAATGTACAAACAGGATTGGAAAATCACTAGATTAGAAAGAAAGAATCCTATCGTGGTGAATGGCAAAGTATATTCGTAGAGCAAATGTGGTTAGCAATCAATTGATGAACATTTGAAACAAAGGATGGTTTGATCAATTGTAAGATTGGGCATAAGTAATGCTAGGAAGGGTTCTCAAGCATGAAAGAAACCAATTACAGGTGCAAAAGCCCAATATGTTTAGACCCTTTGGAAAGACAAAGAAGAAGAAAACAGGCTACAGTAGACAAGAGGCAATTTATGAGCATTTTATTCTGAACTATTCTGAATGATGGTTCTTCTGAGTTTCTTGCTCAGAAGGAACTAAATAAAAATTTGGGAACCTGTTATATACCCCATGCACTCTACAACCTCTACTCTCAATAAACATGGAGTAAAACATTCATGGTTCTCACCACATGTTTGGGTACATTTAGTCTTAACAAGTGTTTGGGGTTATATTTGGGACAGGCTACTCTATAATAAAATTTGTCCCAAATCATGGGTAATACCATTCAATTAACAGTTATTGGTCATCTCATGTGGGTTCAGTATATAGCATATTTGATAAAATAGTAAGAGTCTGTGCTCTGAAGAAACTTACATTCTAAGTGAGGGCAAATGAGTTAGTCAGAAAGGAAAGAGAGGATTTATTGAGGCAATATTACAAAGTGAGGAATGATATGAACTTGTGAAGCAGGATTATGCCAAAGAGTGCTTGTCATATAGCTGACGCTGTGTGTCTACAGGGAGAGGAATACAAAAAAATTATATGAAATGAAGCCTGAATGATTACCACAAAAATTTGCACAAAACATGCAAACATAAGTATAAAAACTCTGACCAGAAATGGAGTTATTAATGTCAGTGAGGTTGAAATAATTTACCTGGAAAGTAGTTCAGTGGCTAAGTAAATGCTCACCAACTAATAGTATTTTGATTTACTAAAGTCCAATGCTGTTCCTGAGAAATACATTTTCTTTTATCAAGGACTACCAAAGTCAGGTTATTCTGCCTAATTTCCCACCTCAGACTGAATACATAAATTGATACACAACCACACCGAGCCAGATGCCTTAGCACATGCCAGTAGTCCTAGCAATTTCGGAGGCTAAAGCAGGAAGATCATGAGATAGAGGACAGAGGCAGCCTGTACAACTCAGTGAGACTCTGTCCTAAAATAAAAAAATAAAAAAAGGATGAGGATGCAGCTCAGTGCTAGAGAACTTGCCTGGCCTGTGTGCTGCTACCCCATACTGCACACACACACACACATGCACACACATTCCATATAGACTAACAATGCTCAGTGGGATGCTAGTGTGATAATTATATCTATAAATAGTCTGAATTATTCCACCCTTATTATTGAAAGCACAGTCATGGATTTATTAGGCAATTATTGCCATTTGTATAATTCTGTGTTTAACATACTTTTCCCACCTATTTTTACTTTGCTGTCTTGGGTCCATTTGTAGTATTGTTTCTCTCTTTCATTGTTGTGTAGGTTGGGAAGGCTATGGCAGGCCATAGGTCTCGGAATATGTCACATTTTATGCATGCACATTATAATCATTATAACCATAATAGCCTCCTTGTGATTCAGTCCTCTAAATGCACCAGACTTTTAAAATTTTATGCTCCTTCTATATAAATAAATAAGTGGGAATTGCTAAGTCCCAGAAGGTAGTACAATATTTACAACTTGGATAATTTTCTATGTCATTAATAAGGAGCAAGAGCCATTTTTCATTTTGATTTGCTATCTTCTTTATACATAGTTTCATTTTTTTCCTATGGAATTTGATATTCAAATAGTCTTTGTTTGTTTGCTTCTTTGTTTTTAAACTTTAATTCTTTTTTGAAATCATTCTGGCTTTTTAGATTAGTCAGGTTTTGGCTGTTGTTATTTATCATTACTATAATATTAACATTTTGGTAATATATTTGCTAGATAATAGCCAAATAAATCAATTATATTTTGGTTTTTAAAGCTTATATTTTTAGGAACAAAGTGAGGTTTATTAGAAGGTCAGTGTTGGTTTCATTTGGAAAAATTTAATGCTTTTCGTCTAGGATTTTGTTGACTACTAAAACTTAGGTAACTGTCTTATTTATTCAATCTGTATTTCAAAAACATTACACAATGAGAGTGTTAATGTTTATATGTTTCAGAGAAAGGATGGGAGGGAAATGGTTTATATTCAACAGCAACAAAATAAAGTATAATTCCTCTTCTATTTATTCATCACATAGTAGCAGAGGGTGTTTTTGCTTTTTGGGTTTTTTTTTGTAATTGTTATTTTGTGGCAACCACTGTATGGTAAATCATAAACTCTTTAAAACGAATAATTTTAGCTAGGAATGGTGGATAGTCATTCTGACTTACTTTCACTGTACATTTATTAAAAGTTACTCTTAAGCTGGTTGCCATGGTATATAGTTGTAACCCCAGTGACTTGGGAGAATGAGACAGGAGGTTGGCAAGTCTGAGGCCAGAAGCAGCCTGTGTAAATTAGAGACACCTTAGCTCGAAATAAAAATTAAAACAGGATTGAGGGTGCAGCCCAGTGGCAGAGCACTTGTCTAGCACGTGTGAGGTCCTGGGTTCAACACCCCAATATTGCACAAAAAGTCTTATCTAGATTACAGTTTTAGAAAATTTTATAGGACTAGTAGTTAACATACAATGTTTTGCTGTAAGGAGTTTGTATTTGGGACCTGAGACAGACACTGACAACTATTTGCCACTCAGTAAATAAGATAGAACAAAGGAAATAGAATTCTTCTGTCATTTTCTACTTGAGTTAACTTTTTTCTTTTTTTCTAAGATATTCAGACCTGAAGTTTATTAAATGTCACCATATGAAAAGACTTTATAGTCCAATGTTTCTGTTATATTTTTACTGGAATAGCTATTCTTGCAATATATATGATATTGGATAATGTTATGTCTTTCAGAAGACTAAAAAGGCTGTTCTGATATGTTTTTACCTAGACATAAGAAAGTTGCACATAATTTTATTTTATTTTTAAAGGAACAATAAACATGAACTTAGTCAACTGTCAGAAAAAGACAAAGCACATGAGATGATTCACACATTAGCAATTATTTCTGGATGAAAGATAATAAATAAACTTCAGTAGTAACACTGTGTCTGCAGGTGAATTTTAAAAGCTGAGAGTATCATTCAAGTTTGTTGATCAAAATCACAAGATTTTTTTTTCTTGGATTTTGAACTAGCCTAAGCATATTATGAAGACAGAATTTTCATAAAGATTCCAAAGAGATTTGGATGAGAAATATATAATCAAATAAAAAATGAAATTATGCTCTAAATCAGTACAGGCAATAAGAAGAACATTTCTAAATAGAGATAATGAAGTTTATTTCATGTTTTCAATCAAGAATGCTGTCTTTAGAGTTTAATGAGGCCTTTTTTACTCAGGAAAAAAATATATATAACTGAAAGTAGGATTTAGATAAGGGCCACAGAATTCCACCCGGGTGTATACATGATGAAAAAGGCTTACTGGTATATCAGGAAAATATGACATTTAGGCATACAACAAAAGAACTTTCTTTTCTCCTCTATTACTTTTTCTCATCCATTTATTATATCAACATAGACTCTTAAATTCTAGACATAATCAATGGATTGTAATTTAACACTATCATTTATTTTAATAGTCAAAATTTTCTGAAGGATCCCTTCTTCTGACTCTTGTGTCCTTAAAGAGAAAACTTCATTTAAAATTATATATCTTTAATCTGTAACATAAGCAATACTGGATAACTTCCTGTAAAACATAGATCTTAATATAATATACTTCTATTGCTCTCCTGCTGGCCTTTTAAATATTGTTACCATATGCTTAAACTCTCAATTTTATCATACATTGTTGCTATTTATTTATTTTATACAATTAATTTTTAAAGAGATTGGAAAGAATAGAGATACTTTATAACTATCCATGTATTTTTCCTCCAGTAATTTTATTAGTAATTTTTCAGTGTGCAACTTAATGGACCTCATAATGACATTTCCATACATAGATATGCCTGCAGCTATAGCCCTGTGGCATCCGATCCCGTCAGGTCTCGGAAGCTAAGCAGGATCAGGCCTGGTTAGTACCTGAATGGGAGACCGCCTGGGAACACCAGAAGTTGTAGGTTGGGAGAAGGACCTGGCAACCCCCTCCCAAAAATAAATCTGCCATTGGAAACTCTATGAACAGCAGAGAAGCACTGACAATAGTGTTTCCCCTGTTGTACAGAGGGTTGCTATGAGTTGGATACCAACTCGACGGCACCTAACAATAACAACAACAATACATACATATCATTGTACCTTGCTCATGTTCACATCTCCCATTACCCTCTCATGACTCCCTTCTCCCACCTATGGTCCCCCTTCTTACTTGCATATTTTCTTTGTGTGTGTATCTATCTACATATAGACATTTATAATTCATATTACTTCCTGTACATACACATTTTTATCTGAAATCATTTTTGTTTCTTTGACTTTTTCCCTCCTAATTATGAGTCATTTTTCTTATCATCCTCCTTTGCCTGCTTTTTTGCTTGCCTTGGAATTTTTGATGAGATGCTAAACACTGAATGTTAACTTTTTTGGTTCTGGATATGATCATATTTCCATAAATATTCTTGAGCTTTGCTCTGGAGCACAGTTAAGTTACTTAAAGGCAATACATCCTTTAAGATTGTTTGGAAATCTGTATTAGGTAGCATTAAAATGGATTTATCCACATCTGTTTTTGCCCCGCTACTGATGCAATCATTTCCTAATTACCCTCTTTGAGTTCTTATGAATGATGAGGGTATTTTTTTTCATTTTTTTGTTACATGGTTCTTTCCTTACCCTAAAGTAGTTTCTCTCACATATGAGTTTATTAGTAATGAGGTAAAATGAAGACTTGAGAGAGATCTCTGCAGATCTGCAGAGCTTCCTTTCTGTGGATCACTTTTCTCTTCTTCCTTGACTTACAAACTCTCCTTCTTCCTTTTAAAATGCCTCTTCTTCACCTCATGGATGAATAAAGAATTTCCATCCTAGGATTTGGGGGCTAGACAATCACTGGGCAGGTGAGATTAGCAGCAGTTTACTAGACACATTTACTCAAGTTTTGCAAGGTGGACTTGGGAACAAAGTGAAGAAATTTCAGCTGAAGCCAGCAGACTTTGTAGAACTAAGAAGTGCCCCTGGTTCATGTGGAAGGAAATCATTGGCTTGTCTGAGTAATCCCACCTGCTCCCAGCAAAACAGAATCTGCTCTTCAGAGATAAGCAGGGACTATAACGGATCCCCTTGATAAGGAGATAAGGAGGGTCTTTGGGCTAAAGGCAGAATGAGGAGGGGGAGTTGAGCTTAGATCTTTCAAGTCCCTCTTGGACTGAACAGATATAAAAGTAACACATAATATTTGATCTAAATTTTAGACCTGGCACCAAACTCCCCAGACTCCTCACCCCATCCTCGCAACTCAAAGAGAGGATGGAGGTTAACTGGGGTCTCATTCGCAGTGCTGGAAACTCACCAGGACATCACCCTGAGCAATCATGGGGTTGGCTTCTCTCAGGCATCATTGTCCTCTGCTGCTGAATGTACAAGGTCAGAAAAATGTTGCTTCAAAGACTGGTCTTTTTGCTTTTACTTCTGGTGAAAATTTAGATCTGGTACCTCTTACTCTACCCTAGCCTTGGCTTATGTTTTAAGGGACATTGGCAGGATATTTGTGAAATTTTGAGATTTATTTAGTGGAAAATTTATAATAAGCAAATAATAAGTGTTTGATCAGTAAGTGGAGAACTTCAACAGAAATACTTTCTATTCCCCACGGTATAGTGGCACACACCTGTTATCCCAAGGGGTCAGGAGATGGAGGCAGGAAGACCACAAGTTCAAGGCCAGAGGTAGCCCAGGTAACTTAGCAAAACTCTGTCTCAAGATAATTCGGAATTCAGAGTCATGGTTATAAACATGCTAAGAGAAATTAAAATGAATACCACAAGCACCCTGGAAATCCTTGGAAAGAAGGTATCTCACTTGGAATCCATTCTATCATCCCAGTTAGAAATGATAAGGAAACACCAAGCAACTCTCCTTGAAACTCAATCCAAGTTAACTGAATTGAACTAGGCTAAAGAATCCTTTTCATCGAGATTGGATGAAGCTGAGCTGAGGATTTCTGATTCTGAGGATGCCATAAATTAGCTTAAATACAAACAGTCGAAATGGAATCAATGTTAAAGGTATTAAAAAAAGATTTCCAGGAGAACTCAGATAGAATGAAAAAATGAAACTTAAGAATTCAGGGCATCCCTGAAGAAGAAGAAAGATCCATTGGAGGCCTTTAAAATCTAGTAAAGGGTATCCTCAAGGAAAACTTCCCAAAGATAGTACAGGAAATGGATATATACACCACTGAGACATTCAGGACTCCTTTGAAGGCTGACTTAAGTAGATCATCCTCAAGACACGTCATC
>VMDO01017535.1:0-44623 GCA_007922755.1 Pedetes capensis | reverse complement strand
CCCCCCCCCCCCGCTTTTTTTTCTTCCCCCCCCCCTTTTTTTTCGGTCAAAAAAGTATTTTCTTGTACCTCACTCTCCTCGGTCGGTGACTTGGAATAGATTTCTATCCCCGGACATCCCATCTCCCCGCGCCCTTTTGTTCTGTTTCCTCTGTTACATACGTGGGTGCACTGTACTTCTGCATTGGGAGACTTTTGCGTTCCCCTTTGGCTTTGTGCGTTTGTTCCTGTCTGTGCACTTAGGTCATCAAGGTCGAATTTTAGAAGTTGTTGGGTCAAAAGATAAAAGCATGTGTAATATTCCTGGGCATAACCAAACGTTCCCCTCCGTGGATTTTGTGCCATTTTCAGCCCTCGGGGTGTATATTTTATGTCTAGCAAACTGCGGGCCTCCCTTCGTTTTCAGTTATATTGTCTCTCAACTTAAACATTGTCTCACAGAAGCCACCCCCATAAACAGGACTCTGGATGTTTACATATTGTCTCTATGAATAACAACAGATTTATTCTTCCTTTACGATCCTACCTGTTATGTTCCCCGAGTCCCCTAAAGTGCTGGGGTTTAGCTCAGTAGGTAGAGTGCTGCTTTGTACTATCTGATGCCCCGAGCCCGGTAGAGTGCCGCTTTGTACTATCTGACGCCCCGAGCTCGATCCCCAGCACCTCAGAAAAGGGAGGAGGACCTGGCAAGCCACTCCTGAAATAGTCTCGAAACAATCAGCCATTGACAACCCTATGAATAGCAGAGAAGTACTGGCATAGTGCCAGGCATGGTACAATATCAAGGAGTGTTTCCTTCTGGTGTACACAGGGTTGTTGTGAGTCAGATCTGACTCGATGATACCTAACAACAAAGCCCCCTAAATTTACTACAGTGGCTGCAATGTCCAAAACACTGGAAGGGCAATCCTAGTCTTCCCATCTCAGAATGAAAGCTTTCAGTTTACCACTTCTTACATATTTGCTCTATGCTTTTGATACCTTTAGAGAGCAAGGACATTCCCCTCTATTCCTTTTCCTGTTTTGCTGTGATTATTTACATAATACCTTTTTGGACATAAAATTCACATGTCGTTCATCCATTTAAAGTGTATAAATTACCATGTATTCACACAATTATGCAACCATTACAGTTGAATTCTGGAACATTTTCATTGCTCCTGGAAAGAAAACCCATACTGATCAGCTGTCACTCTCTGCTCCATTCTTAGGCTACCACTAAGAGACTTTCTCTGTGGATGTGCTTGTTCTGGACATTTTGTGTAAATAGAATCATATAATATGTGTCCTTTGTGACTGGCTTCATTCACTTACCACAGTGGTTTCAAGACTCATCAGTACTTCATTCCTCTTTATTGTTGAAAATATTCCATCATATGGATAGGTAATATCTGTTCATCAGTTGATAGACATTTGAGTTTTCTGCCCTTTGTGATTATTATTATGAGTAGTGGCTGGTTCATAACTGTTTAATCTGACAAAATGCCAGGCTATTTTCCAAATTGGGTACACCATTTCACTTACCTGTCTACAAAAAATAAGAGTTCTTATTTCTCCACAATCTCACCAACAGTTAGATGTCCTTTTAATTTTAGCAGTCTTAGATAGTATGAAGTGGTATCTTACATGGTTTTGATTTGCAGTTCTCTGATGGCTAGTAATATGAAGCATCCTTCCATGCCCTGTTGACCTTTATATATGCTTTAGAAAAATATTCAGAATATTTGCCCATTTTTGTTGTTGTTAGGTGCGGTCGAGTCGGTATCCGACTCAGCGACCCTCATAGGGTTTTCGGTGGC
Organism: Pedetes capensis; assembly: GCA_007922755.1. Classification (NCBI taxonomy): domain Eukaryota; kingdom Metazoa; phylum Chordata; class Mammalia; order Rodentia; family Pedetidae; genus Pedetes; species Pedetes capensis. The sequence goes on along the minus strand of VMDO01017535.1, from coordinate 42,825 downwards.
GCACTGTTTCGGGATTGCCTTGGGAGTGGATTGCCAGGCCCTTCTCCCATTTTTGCGGTGCTGGAAACTGAACCCAGGACCTCAGAGACTGCAGCGCAGTGCTCTACCAACTGAGCTAAATCCCAGCCCCTTGCCCATTTTTAGTTGTCTTTTAAAAATTCAGTTGATTGAGTTTGTTATTTTTTACATCATGATGCAATTGTTATCACTTTTATTGAGATGATCATACTTTTTTCCTTTAATCTGTTAATGAAGCAAATTATGTTAATCTTCTAATTGGAAATTTCTCTTATACCCGTAGGGTAAGCAAAACTTAATTCTGTCACATTATCTTTCTTATTTATTGATGTATTTTATTTGGACTTCTTTTCCTTAACTGTGTGTCTACATCTATGTTTATTGAAATTTGCCTGTAATTTTATTTTACTATAAGGGCCTTTAATGTTTGACGATTTTATCAATATGTTACTATCTTAGACACTGAAGGTTATAGTATTGGACAGTACTATTAGCCTATTTGATTGTTTGTGGGTTTTTCTTGTTTTAAGCAAATTCCAGATATCTTGTCATTTTATCTATAAATACTTAACTAGGTGTCTCTAGCTGGTACATAACCACCATGCCATTATCCCACCTAACAAAGTCTGAAGTGCCCTGCTTGGCTTCAGAGTATCTTTTGACATTTGGTTCCAGTGAGGATCTTAATAGGGTCCTCACATTGTTGTTGTTTTTTAGTTTTTGTGTGTGTGTGTGTGTGTTTTAAATGTAATCCCCTTGAGTTACTGTTTTGACCACTGATTTTATTTTTGAGACAGAGTCTCACTGTGTAACCCAGGCTGGCCTCAAATTCCCCATCTCCTGCCTCAGCTTCCTCAGTGCTGGGATTACAGGTGTGCACCACCACATCCCTCCCCTTTTGGTGTTTGTTTCTTTTGTTTGTTTTTCAGTACCTGGGGGTTGAACCAAGGTCTTATACATAATTGTGCAAGCACTTTACCACTGAGCTGCATCCCCAGCCCCCTCCCTTTATTTATTAATTATTTATTTTTAATCTTAAACCAGGGTCTCACTAAGTTACTAAGGCTGCCTCTACCCTTGAACTTGCAATCCTCCTGCCTCTGCCTCCTGAGTCCCTGGAATTATCGGCAAGTGCCACCATGCCCCAGCCTGTTTTGTTTTGGTTTGTTTTTCTTTAATCCATTGATTAGCATAGGAATGAAGTCACTTGTTCTTAAAATGTCCTACAGTACATAAGGATTTGACTGCTGCCGCTCTCTGTTGTTTAACTCTTTTGTCCATAGTTACTATTCAGAGTGGGTAGAGCTGGAATGTTGGTTCGATTCAGGTTTAACTTAAAGTTTAAAAAATAGCTTAGTTAGTTTTAGAATTCTGTGTTAATAGTTCTTTTTTTCCTTAGGCACCAAAGGTATCTTCCTGCTTTCTTCTGACATCCATTGTTGCAGTTGAGAAATCAATCATCCGTCTATTTGCTTTTCCTTTGTAGGTGACTAATGCTTTCCCTGGGGGCTTTAAAGATTGTGGGAAAAACAAACACCAAGGAAGAAAAACACTATAATGAATCCAGGTGTGGATTTCTCTTTACTTATTCAGCTTGGGATTTACTGTACTTCCAGGATACAAAGGTTAGTGTCTTTTACTAATTCTGGAAAGTTCTTAGAATTTCTAATGTTTCGGTGCTTCCATTAAGTTTCTCATTTCAGTGAGTTTATTTTTCATCTCCAAAAGTTGTGGGTTTTTTTTTAAACTGACCATTTTTGTAGTATCTTATTCTATATTCAGCTAAGTTTTCCTTAGTTCTTTAAGCCTATTAATTTTTGAGTATATAAGAAATGGGGCTGGGATTTAGCTCAGTGGGTAGAGCGCTGCGCTGCAGTCTCTGAGGCCCTGAGTTCAATTCCCAGCACCGCAAAAATGGGAGAAGGGCCTGGCAATCCACTCCCAAGGCAATCCCGAAGCACTCAGCCATTGAAAACCCTATGAGGGTCGCTATGAGTCGGATACCGATTCGACAGCACCTAACAACAACAACATATAAGAAACATTTAAAGTCTATAAACTATATCTGAAACATACTTCCTTTAAACTGTAATTTTCTCAGGTTACTTGTTGTTGTTGTTGTTAGGTTCCATCGAGTCGGTATCCAACTCATAGTGACCCTATAGGGTTTTCAATGGCTAACTGTTTCGGGATTACCTTGGGAGTGGATTGCTAGGTCCTTCTCCCATTTTTGCAGTGCTGGGAATTGAACTCCGGACCTCAGAGACTGCAGCGCAGCACCCTACCAACTGAGCTAAATCCCAGCCCATCAGGTTACTTAGAACTCTGTAAAAATTCTTTGTGACTTGACTTAAAGTTGAATTTTGCAGAGCTAGATCCATGAGTTCCTTGAAAGTAATGCCAGATAGGGCCTTCTTTAAATGAAATTATTCTTTTGAGGTTACTTGAATGAAATGGAAAATGTGAATTTGGGCTGAAACCTTAAAGAATGCACTTGTGTTTACAAATCCTCAGGAGAGATTCTTTGCCTGCTATTCCTGTTTTAAGCTGATAACTTCAGTTGCATACAAAAACCACATGCTCCTCACTTCTGCCTCCCACAGGTTGTCTTTTTGATGTCAACTTATATCTTTTTGTATTTTATGTCCATTATGAAACTTTTGTAGCTATAGTCCTTTTCTCTAGAGTTACAAGTACTTACACATTGCCCTTGCAGCAAGAATCATCTGAATTTGAGTATATATTTCACCTTTACCTCATGGGTTTTCCACTTTTCATATGTTCTCATGTTACTAATAAGTGTCCATTCCTTCAGGCTTAAATTACTCATTTTATCATTTTTTTCTTTTGAGTCAGGGTCTTACTATGTAGCTCAGACTGGCCTCAAACTCATGATCTTCCTGCCTCCCCCTCCCTAGTGCTGAGACTGTAGGCATGTGCCACCACACTTGGCTTTTGTTTTACCATTTCCTGTACAGCAGCGATACTACTGATTAACTCAACTCATCTTTTATTTGTCCAAGAAAGTATTTCTCTCTTTCATTTCTGAAGGAGAACTTTGCCAGTAAAGCCTTCTTGGTTTGGCACTATTTTTCTGTCAGCACTTTATATCATCCCATTCTCTCCCAGCCTGAAAGGTTTCTGTAGAGAAATACACTGTTAGGCTCCTAGAAGTTCCCTTGTACGTGATGGGCCTCTTCTGTCTTGCGGCTTTGAAGATCCTCTCTTTGACCTTGATTTTCAATAGTTTGATCAAACTTGTTGAAATCTTGGTTGAACCTGATTAAAGACCTTTGAGCTTCACGTGGCTGGATGATTCATATGTGTCTGAAGATTAGGGACCTTTCCTGAGATTTCTTTAAACTTTTTGCTTTGTCTGTCTCATCTTCTTATATTCACAATATAAGTGTAGCTGTCTTCATGTTAGCCTGTAAATCCCACAGGTTTTCTTTATTCCTTTTCACCAGTTTTTTTTTTTTTAGTCTGAATATTTTCATTGTTTTCAAATCATCTGTGAGTTCAAAAACTCTTCTGCTTGATCAATATGCTGTTGACACTCGATATTGCATTTTTCGTTTTATTCTTTGTATTCTTCACCACCATAATTTGGTTCTTCTTTATGATTTCTATTTTTCATTGAACTTCTCTTTTGTTCCTTTATTGTTTGTGTGATTAAAAAAAAAAAATTTGTGGTAGTGCTGACTATTGAACCCAGGGCTTTGAACATGCTAGGCAATCACTTTACCACTGAACTACATCCCCAGCTCTGAGTTTTTTGAGATGAGGGTCTCACTATGTAGCTCAGGCTGGCCTCGAACTCATGATTCTTCTGCCTTCGCCTCCGGAGTCCTGGGATTTACAGGCATGCACCACTATGCTGGCACTATTTCTGATTTCTTGAGTTGACTATGTTCTTTTGTAGCTTGCTGACCTTTCTTAAAACAATTATTTTGTATTGTTACTCATTTCCTAGATCTCCATTTCTTCAAGTTTGCTGGCATATTGTGTTCCACCGTGGTGTCATGCTTTCTTGATTTTTCATGTGCCTTGAAGTCTTGATTTGCTGTTGTCACATTCAACAAAGCAGCCACACCCTTCAGTCTTCACTGAGTGCCCTTAGGAGGGAACCACCTTCATGAAATAACAGTGACGGATTCCAAAGTCCTCTCAGCCCTTTTCTGTGGTGGAGCCTCTCCATATTCCTTGACCTCTCTTACGGGTGGAGGGTACTCTTAAGATCATATGCCTTTTCTTGATGGAAAAACTCACTTGCAGTATCCTGAAATGCTCCAGTTTGTGTTTCTTCTTCCAATTACCCCAGAGCCAAGCAGCCTCCCTGTGTGACACAGTTGGGTTCATGGTTTGCAGGGGTACACTTGAGGAGCAAGCTCTGTACAGTGCATCTGGACTCAGATTTTCCTTAGCTCCAACAGTTACTGGGGTTTCTCTACTGGACTTGTAGACTCACAAGGTATTCTCATCCATAGCTAGCTAGACTACGTATGTCAAGGTAGGATTTCTCAGGAAATAATGTATAATTGGCAAACAGGGCCTCAAATGTGGGCTCTTGAGTTAAAGAGACCTGACTTCAAGTTCCAGTTCTGTTATGGGCTTTGGAGAATTAAATTTTGATGATTTCAGATACACAGCTAAGAGTGGTCAATATTGTTCTGGAATGTAATGCTTTTCTTGTGAAATGAAAATATGCTCATCTCTATGGAAATACAGGCACACGATAATTTCTGACCTTTAAAAAGCCCTAGTTGTTATGCTAATTAATTTACACATATTATTTTCACTCCAACCCTATGAGGTCTGTCTCATTTTAATAATGAGGAGACCAGGCTCTTCTCTCTCTTGAGAAGCTCATGTCTGTGTCTTGGACAGGTACTATGATTCTTAAGTGTTTGTTTGTTTCTTTCTGCATGCCCAGGCACATACTATTCTTTATCCCTACCTAATAAACTGTTTAACTTCGTCTCAAAAAAAAAAAAAAAAAAAGTGAGGAGATATAGGGTATGGTATAAAATATGTCAGCCTCACGTTAAAGAATTCTTGTTCCATACTGGACTCCGCCATTTCTCCAGTGAGTCCTGGTTTCTGTTGTGGGTAATTGGCATTTATAGGTAGTTTGGCACTATGGAGGCTTCACACTCATGAGCTGTTACTGGCTATATTTTTCAATGGTTCAGGTTTAGGGAAGACTTCAGAAAGAAAAAGTAGTTTATACTGTGTTCGTAATTTAAAAATACACTGTGTTCTTGGATAGGAAAATTAATCTTAACTCTTATGTTAGTATGAGGAAACTTCCATGCCTATTAGTGTTGGGTCTGGCAGGCCTAGACTCTCATGGCTTCTTTCTTCTCTAGCTCTCCCTGTTCTGGACCCTGTTCAGCCAGGACGGAAACACAAAAGAGGCAGAATGGCTGCAGGACTGCTGACAACTTGGTCACAGGTGTGTAGGAAATCATTCTGTTTCCAGCAAAAACACTGCTATGCCCACAGAGTGCATCTCTTACCCATGGCGTGGATCTTCACCACACAGCCTTGGCTGGCTGACTGCGCTTCTTAGCATGGGAATACTTAGGCTTCTATTATATTTCTTAATTTTTCACATATTCATCCAGGTCAAGTATGAATTCATACTCTGCTGGCTGCTGTGATGACTGATTTTCACTAGGAAAAGTCATTATTCATTTCCCAAGTATTTCTCTCATTCCTATAGACAGTCCTATCCATACTGGGTCTGAATAAAACTAAAAGAATCCCATGGCCTAACAGTGGAGAGGTCAGGTCAACCATGTTTTAGAAAAGCCAGAAAGTCATGAGCCTGACTGAGATGGCCCAGAGGTGAGGATTTGGAGAGGAGACCTCTGAGGACTGAGCCTTGGGACAGCTAATGGAAGGCCTCAGATGCGCCCTTTCCCGTTCTGTCAGCCCCACCCACCATCCTCCCACACACTGTGAAAGATGGACGCTGGCTCAGCCAGATGCGTGTGGTGTTTCAGAACTCAGTGACCTTCCAGGAGGTGGCCGTGGACTTTTCCCAGGAGGAGTGGGCGTTGCTGGACCCTGCTCAAAAAAGTCTCTACAGAGATGTAATGCTGGAGAACTTCAGGAACCTAGCCTCCGTGGGTAAGGCTGGCCTTGTTCCTTCATTTATTTTTTTCATGCATCGAGTCGTTCTTAAGCACACACCCCATTCCATGATGTGAAAAGAATGGCCTGACTTGGTAACCACACGGTGGATGTCTCTGCCCCTGTGGGCCAGTGCAGTGGCTTCTCATGAAAATGAATGGATTTCATTTTTCTCTGTCTTTAAAGCTTTAAGGAGTTTGCAGTCTGCGTCTTATGTTGGATGTAGGTTTCGAGAGTCAGTTCCTGTGGGGCACAGACTGTTTGCTTTTTGGTCTTTGTGAAGGAACACTGCTGGTTATGTTGCTGCTCTTGAAGCTGCACTTAACCATCTTCAGTACTTTTTGAGGCCAAAGGTTTGGGTTCAGATTTGTGGGAAGTCATCTCGTCTCCTACACAGTCCTCTCACTTCATGTCTTCCCTCATGGGCAGGGTATCATCTCTGCAAACACAGTCTGATCTGCAAGGTCTCAGAGGAAGAGCTGAGGACAGAGGAGACACAGAGTCTTCTAGGTACCTGGACAGGTGAGTCCTGGGCAGAGGAGTTACTGGGTGGAGCAGCCTGATCTAGTGGAAATTGGTGCCTGTGGGAAGGAATCAGTGCAGGAAAAGAGGCTGAGCCACTGCATGATCTTCCCTTTCCCTCTTCACCATCCAGTCATTCCTACTTTCATTAGTATGCAGAGGAAAAACTATTTTAATTCCTCTTGGTTTTTTGTTTTCTTGTTTGTTTGTTTGTTTTTTGTGGTACTGGGGGTTGAACCCAGGGCCTTGCACTTGCATGCTCTGCAAGTGCTGTACCACTGAGCAGCACCCCCAGCCCATTTTTTTATTTTTTGACTCGCTAGTCACGCAGACTGCCTCTGGTCTCAAACTTGTGATCCTCATGCCTCTGCCTCCTGAGGCGCTGGGGTTTTCTTTTGTTTTTGAGACAGGGTCTTGGTATGTACCCAGGTTGGCCTCAAATTCTCAAAATCCTCCTCAGTCTCCCAAGTGTTGAGATTACAGGCATGGGCTGCCACACATGACTTTGATTCCTCTTTAAATTCAACATTTCATGGTTTGTTTTGTTCAGTTGTCCACTGTTTTCCAGATGAGACCATGTCTTATTTTCTCACACCCTCAGAATCTTTGCTCAGTTAAATGCCATTTCCACTGCATGTTTCTATCACTAGCATCTCTTCCCAGAGCCAGACTCCTAAATTATGTTTTTGGTTTCTGATTATATCTTCTCTTTTACATGTTCTTCCTCTGTTTACTGTTATGATTTGAATACAAATCAGTAGGAGCCTGCCTCCCATCTTCTCATCCCAACCTTTTCTACCAGTAACTATAAAAATTTTCCCCATGTTTTTTCAGACAGGGAAACTCAACACAAATCAAAAGAAGCAATTTGTATGGAGAATGTTCCTGAGGAAAAAACATCCAGTGACATAAAAATGGTAAGATTTACTAGGAATGATTCTTGGTTCTTTACAAAAGTTTGGGATTTCAGTCAGCTAAAACATCACCACTCAAACTAGACGTAAGAGTTGAGGCAAGTGGCATTTACTAGAAAGCTGTTTCAGGCGGCAGTTTATGACTCTATGAAACTGGAGATATCTCTAAATGTAATTCAACACTTGCTACCTCAGAGAGAATACCTGCAATTAAACATATACTTATATATGACTCTAATATTAAGTGCTTGTTGTTTGGTGTTGTTAGGTGTCATTGAGTCAGGTCTGACTTATAGCGACCCTCATAGAGTTTTCAATGGCTGATTATTTGGGGGATTGTTTCACAAGTGGGTTGCTAGGTCCTTCTCCCATTTTTGCGGTGCTGGGGATTGAACCCAGGGCCTTGGAGAGCGCAGAGCAGCACTCTACCAACTGAGCTAAACCCCAGTTCTGATAAGTACTTAATGTATAATTAATTCATTATTTATTCATTATTAGAAAAATTATATTGGGCAAAGTACTCAGTTTATTCACCTTGAAAAACTAATAAAGCAAAAGTCATACCTTATAATCCCAGCTACTCAGGAAGCTGAAGCAGGTGGATTGCTTGAGCCTAGAGTTCAAGACCAATCTGGATAACAGCAAGACCCTGTCTCCTAAAAAAATTATAGCCTGGCACAGTGGTGCACACCGGTAATCCTGGCAATTCAGGAAGCAAGTATGGCAGGATTGTGTGCTTTAGGCTAGAGGCAACCTGTGTTAACTTAGCAAAACCCTGTCTTAAGATAAAAATGTTTTAAATGTACTGCGGATACAGCCCAGTCATAGAGCATTTATAAAGTGTATGTGCAAGGCTCTGGGTTCAACCCCTAAGTACTGCAAAAAATTTTTAAAAGTCATATACACACTGAAAGTAGTAAACCTGTCACTTCATAACCAGGTACATTATCTACATAGCAGACTCCATGGACGAGAACTGCCATGAGTGTGATGAAAATGAGAAAGAAAGTCTTTAGTTACCACTTAGTCTTTATTCAACAGGTACCAACCCAACTTGGCAAGAAACCTGTAGAACGTAATCATTGTAAGAAATTGTTCAGGAAGAACCCATACCTTATTTGTATCAGGCGTGGCAAGGGAGAGAAACGCTGTAAATACACAGAATATGGCAAAATCTTCAGCTGTCCCTCAACTCCTAGAAGTCATGTGAGTATTCAGGCTGGAGAGAAAACTCTGGAATTTAATGACTGTGGAAAAGCTTTTAGTCAGGACTCATGCATTAGGAAACACTTAAAAACTTTCACAAGAGAGAAGGCTCACAGGTGTAATCAGTGTGGCAAATCCTTCCCCCTATGCCCCTCCTTTTCAGCATATGAGCAAGTACACACTGCAGAGAAACTCTGTGAATGCAGTGACTACAGGAAAAGGTCTTCTCTTGATGTTCACCAAAAAATACAATCTGTGACAAAGAGGTTGGAATGTAACAACCGTGGGAAAGCTTTCACTGACTATTCATCTCTTCAGAAACGCATCAGAAACCACGCTGGAAAAAAATTCTATGAGTGCAATGACTGTGGAAAAGCCTTCATTTTTCAGTCTTCCCTTAAGAAACACATGAGATCCCACACTGGAGAGAAACCCTATGAGTGTGACCATTGTGGAAAATCCTTCACCCAGAGCTCACATCTCAACGTGCACAAAAGAACCCACACTGGGGAGAAACCCTATGACTGTAAGCAATGTGGGAAAGCCTTCACTGTTCCTTCGTCCCTTCAGAAACACATAAGAACCCACACTGGAGAGAAACCCTATGAGTGTAGCGACTGTGGGAAAGCCTTCATTGATCAGTCGTCCCTTAAGAAACACACCCGATCTCACACTGGAGAGAAACCGTATGAGTGTCATCAGTGTGGAAAATCTTTCAGCACAGGCTCTTACCTTATTGTGCACAAAAGAACTCACACAGGAGAAAAAACGTATGAATGTACAGAGTGTGAGAAGGCCTTTAGGAATTCCTCTTGCCTGAGGGTACACATGAGAATGCACACTGGAGAGAAGCCCTATAAGTGTATTCAGTGTGGAAAAGCCTTCAGCACAAGCACCAACCTTATAATGCACAAACGAATACATACTGGGCAGAAAGTCTGAATGAAATGGCTGTGAGAGAGCTTATGTTAGCCTTTACACCCAAGTCCTCATTTTAGAATTCAAGCTGGAGAGTAACTTATTATAAACAATACGGAAAAAGCTTTGAGGCACAACTGTTGATTTATGTTATTCTGGGGCAAAGTTTTTGTGATCTTTTTATCAGTGAGTGTTTCATCCTTAAAGTGCCACAACTCATCAATAATTAACTATTAAAGATCAAATATCAGTGGACTCTGTGCTTGCCTAACATCACATAAGTTTTGACATGTAATAATATAATTCAGTACTAAGTATTGTTCTGACTTTCATCAGGAATTCTTAGACCCACAGGTTATTTTGAAGTGTATTTATTAATAGCATATCCTGTGCATGTTTTAGTCGACTTTAGTTTAGTGCCACTATGGACAGAATGCATGATCTCCATGATACAAACAAAAAATTGCTAGAAACTTGCTATGTGGTTCCCTATGGTTGACAGATCCAGTTATTGTCCCAATATCCATTTCTCCCTTCTTTAAAGTATCAGAATGTATAATTTTGTTGAAGTTGGTAAGAAGTTTTATTATTTATTTATTTATTTATTTATTTGCAGTACCTGGGGGTTGAACCCAGGACTTTGTGCATATGTTGCAAGTGCTCTACCACTGAGCCCTACCCTCTTTTTAATTTTTTATCTCACTAAGTTATATGGGCTGCTTCTGGTCTCAAACTTGGGATCCTCCTGCCTCCACCTCCTAAGCTGCTTGGATGACAGGTGCCACCGTGCTGGGCTGGATATTTTTTTTAAAGATGTGTTTCCAAGATTTCCTTGCAGCTGTGAGTGGCCCGATGTATCCACAGTCTTTACCAATGAGAAGCAGAAAGAGGTCACTGGATGTGGCTTCTGAGGAAGTTTGTGGAAATGAGAACATTGCATCTGGCATTTGCTCTTCACCATCTGTCTTAAACCTCTTTATTTCCTTCAAAAATACATCAAGATGGTAACAATTCTAAGCTAGTAATGATGCCAGGGTGTACCAACTATGGACTGTGTACTTTCAGATTTCATGTTACATGAGAAAATTAAACTCCTAGCTGGTTTAAACTACTCTTGTGGGACGTTTCTCTTAACAATGACTTCAATTCCAACTGCTGCATCAAATATACATTGAGGTTTTGTGGATCCTTCAAGTATGGTTGAAGACAATATGTCTTCTAGTTGTTGAATGTAATAGGATTCTTAGTGTATGCACTGAATAAATCTTTTTACAATCTTTATTACTAGAAACTATCTCCTGAGTTGCCATTTATTCAGAAGTACCTATGCATTAAAATGCCACACTGCAACTGGGCTGTAAAATGGTTAAGATTTTCTCTCTTTTGTTTTGAGGTGCCTTGATGAGTGTATATAAGTTTACTCACTTTATGTTTTTGGTAAATTGTCCTTTTATTCTTATGTAGTGCCCATCTGTTTCCCCTAATAATGAAATGTTCACTAATTCAGTGGTATAAATTTGAGCTGGTGACCTAGTTAATGCCATTCTCTCCGTACTAACTTGTAAGGGGGGCTGAGGATTAGCTCAATTGGTAGAGTGCTTGCTCTGTGCACTCTGAGGCCCTAGGTTTGGTCCCTAGCACCACAAAAATGGGCGCAGGATCTAGAAGCCCACGCCCAAAACAGTCCTGAAACAATCAGCCATTGAAAACCCTATGAGTAGCAGGAAAGCACTGATATAGTACTGGCCATGGCACACTGTCAGGGAGTGTTTTGTTCTATTATATGTAGGGTTGCTATGAGTGGGACCCAACCAGATGGCACCTAACAATAACTTGTAAGAATAACCAGAAGCGCTTTCTTCTTTTCTCAGCACTGCTGTTTCTTGCAACAACATCTGGCAGTATTAATCATCTTAACATCCTACAACTGCTTCTCAGTTAAGGCTCTACTATTGTATTGCTACCTATTTCTACTGCTACCAGATCTACTGATATTTACCTTCTATATTTAGTTGCATGACACTAACTCTCAACAAACCAAGTATAGAACGAATTTACCCTAATATGATGACTATCTATGACAAGTCAAAGCCATTAGCTTTTCCTTTAAGATCAAGAGTGCCCTGCTTGAAATTGCTGTTAACCATAATACTGCAAGTTCTAACTGAGCATGATGACACAGGCCTATAATTCCAGCACCCAGAGGCTGAGGCAGGATAGAGTTCAAGGCCAGCCTAAGCTACATATTGAGATCCTTCCCTCCTCAAGAAACAGAAGGAAAAAAAAAAAAAGATATGCAAGTTCTAGCCACAGCAACTAAGCAACAAAAAGGAAAAAGTACATATATACTTGTGTGCGTGTATGTGTACATGTGTGTGCCATTGGACCACTATCTCACACCATACATAAAAATTCAAGGTGGATTAGACATAAAACTGAGGCCACACCACCATAAAATTGCTAGAAGAAAACAGAGGGGAAAGCATCCTGACACAGATTTTTGGACCTGACACCACAAGCAGAGTCAACCAAAACAAAAACAAGTAGGAAAATACCAAACTAAACACTTTCTTCATAGCAAAGAAATCAACAAATTGAAAAGGCAACCTGTAGAATAGGAGAAAATATTTGTAAGCCCCTTACCCAATTAGCGGTCAACATTATACACACATAAACTCATATAATAGCAAAAAAGCAAATAACCCAATTTAAAACTGGGTAAAGGACTATAATTCCCCCAAGAAGATATAAAAATGGTTAACAGGCATATGAAGATGCTCAAAAGTCACTGGTCTGCAGGGCACCATGGTACATGACTGTAAAACCCAGTTATTTGGGAAGCTGAGGTAGGAGGACTGCAAGTTCAAGGTAAGAGGCAGCCTGTGCAACTTCATGAGACCTTGTCTAACCCCATACATGTTAAGATGGCTCTCATCAAATACAAGGGAGTACTGACAAGGATGTGAAGGAAACAGTAACACTCATACACCTGAACAGAATAAAAATTGTAGAGTCACTGAAAACAGTATGGAGCTTCCTCATGCGATTATAAACAGAACCACTAAATGATCCAATAAAGCCTTTATAAGCATATATCCAAGGAAATAAAAGATAACCTAAAGAGATGTAGATGCTTTTGTGCAGGGGAAGGGGGGTCTCGCTATATAGTCCAAGCTGGCCTTGAACTCATGATCCTCAAGTGCTGGGATTACAGGCATGCATCACCACGTGTGGCCTAATATATGCAGTCATATTCAGTGCAGCAGTACTGACACTAGCCAAGGTATGGAAATAGCCTAGGTGTTCCCTGATGGATGGATGGATAAAGACAATATGAGACATATATATGGAATATCTACCCTTAAAAGAAGGAAATTCTGCCATTCAGGACAATGGGAATGAACCTGGAGAATATTTTGCTACATAAAGTAGATGCTAAAACACATACACGATCATGCTTAAATAAGGAATGTAAAAGTCAAATTCGCAGAAGAAAAACAATCATGAAGTGAGGTGCAGTGGCTCATGCCTATCCCAGCAACTCGGGAAGTAGAGGCAGGAGAATCACAAGTTCTAGACTAGAGGCAGTCTGCATAATTTAGTAAGAACCTGTCTCAAAATAAAAAGTAAAAAAATGGGCTGGGGGGTATAGTTCAGTGGTACAGCACATGCAAAGCATGCAAGCGTGAGGCCCTGGGCTCAATCCCCCAGGACCAAATATACATATATACACACATACATACATACATACATACATACATACATACATATATATGTACACACATATATACACATGCATGCATATATGTATATATGTGTGTATGTATGTATGTATATGCACATACGCACACACACACATACATATGGGCACACACACATACACACGTTTTACAGTGTCATCAATTCAAGTTCGGCTCATAGTGACCCTCGTAGGATTTTCAATGGCTGATTGTTTTGGGATTTCCTCAGGAGCAGGTTGCCATGTCCTTCTCCCATTTTTGTGGTGCTGGGAATCAAACTCCGGACCTCAGAGACTGCAGAGTGGCGCTCTACCAACTAAGATAAATCCCACCCCCATACACGCACACATACAGTTGTGGTGATTGGGGCAACCACTTGGGAGAAATGAAGGGATATTTATCAAAGGGTATAAACTTTCAGTTATAATTCTTATATAAAATATAATAATATAAAATTATAATTATATAGAATAAAATAATATGATAAATAATAAATTGTTAATAAAATAAATAAATAAATAAAATAAAAAATAAAAATAAAATAGAATAATAAAAAATAAAAAATAAAATTTTAAAATAAATACATATAATAATAAATAAAATATAAAATTATCAGATATAAAATATAATTCTTATATAGAATATGGTGAATAGTTAATAAGGTACTGTAACACCTGAGTTTAAGACAGTAGAAATTGTTTCACAACCATAGTTGTGAAAACAGTAGATCGCTATATCATACAAGGTATATTTTAATTATCCTGTGATAATTGTTTCACAATATATACATATGTTACACATCAGGTTGCATACCCTAAATATATACAATTTTAGTTGTCAGTCATATCTCAGAAAAGGTGGAAGAAAAACCAAAACTAATAGAAATTAGATATATAAAACTGAAGACATGAATACACAGAAATATTCAAAGTATTTCAAATATTGAAACTACAAATGTTCAAAATAAATCTATAAAACCAAGAAATCTGTTTCCACTAGCGTATGATTTCTGAATACAGGCAAACAATTCTCATATTCCATTCATGAACAATTTCTCTTGAGTGTGACTCACTCATGTTTATTAAAAGTTGAGGAATAATGTAAAAAGTGACTTTCCAACATTCCTTAATTTCATGAAGTCTTTCTCCATTGTGGCATCATAGGTGACCATCAAAGTACTTAGCAGAACTACAATTTTTTCACATCTTCTACTAATAAGGTTTCTCTCCATTGGAAGATCTCATGTATTTAGTGAGATCCCAAGAAATAATGAGGGCTTTCCATGTTTCTGACATTGAACATTCTGACAACTTCAAAATGAGGTCTTGTGAACTGGACTGTAAGCAGTCCACAAGCAGTCCAAAAGCTTCCACAAGCTTCTGAAGTTCATAGGGCATCTTTGGAATGTGAGTTCTTTCAACATTTGAAGTGAACTGGGACAAATACTTTACAAATGGCTTACATTGATAAGGTCTCTTGCCATTGTGAATCTGAATGCATAACTAAGGCAAGAGGACTTCCTAAAGCAGTTTCCTCTTTTCTTACATCCAAAGGGTCTCTCTCCAGTGTTTTCATGTGTTCAGTAAGATGAGGACTACTGAAGGTTAACCCATAATCCTTACATTTGTAGGCTTTCTCTCCACTGTGAATTCTTGCATGTTTACTTAGGTGTGAGTAAACGGTGAAGGCTTTCCCACATTCCTTACATTCATATGGTTTCTCTCCAGTGTGAGTTCGCATGTGAATGTGAAGGTAAGAGGAACATGTAAATGCTTTCCCACACATGTTACACTCAAAAGGCTTCTCTCCGGTATGAATTCTCAAATGTGCAATAAGATATGAGGAGGAAGCAAATGCCTTCCCACACTGGTCACATTCATATGGTTTCTCTCCAGTGTGACTTCTTACATGTTCAAGGAGGCCTGAGGATGTAGTGAAGGCCTTCCCACATTCCTTACAATCATAGGGCTTCTCCCCAGTGTGAGTTCGTACATGTTTAGTGAGGCCTGAGCGCACAGTGAAGGCTTTCCCACATTCCTCACATTTATGGGGTTTCTCACCTGTGTGAATTCTTACATGTTTACTTAGATGGGAGGAAACTGTGAAGGCTTTCCCACATTCCTTACATACATAAGGTTTCTCTCCAGTGTGAGTTCGGATGTGATTGTGAAGGTAGGAAGAACATGCAAATGCTTTCCCACACACGTTACATTCAAAGGGGTTCTCTCCAGTATGTGTTCGTAAATGTTTTGTAAGGCTTGTGCGCTCAGTGAAGGCTCTGCCGCATTCTTTGCACGCATAGGGTTTTTCTCCAGTGTGAGTTCGCATGTGGATACGAAGATATGAAGAACATGTGAATGCTTTCCCACACACCTTACACTCAAAAGGCTTCTCTCCAGTGTGTGTCCTCAAATGTGTAATGAGGGTTGAGGAAGAAGCAAAAGCTTTCCCGCAATGGTCACATTCAAAAGGTCTCTCTCCTGTGTGACTTTTCATATGTTTAATAAGGCCTGAGGTTGAAGTGAAGGCTTTCCCACATTCCTTACATTCATACGGCTTCTCTCCAGTGTGGGTTGGTAAATGTTTACTAAGGCCAGAGCGCCCTGTGAAGGCTTTGCCACAGTCCTTACATTTATAGGGCTTTATTCCAGTGTGAACTCGAAAGTGGTCATTAAGGCATGAGGAATTCCTAAAGCATTTCCCACAAACCTTACATTCAAAAGGTTTCTCTTCAGTGTGAGTTTTTAAGTGCTGAGTTAATGGGTAACACCTGGAAAAGGCTTTCCCACATTCCTTACATTGATAAGGTTTCTCCCCTGTGTGGGTTCGCATATGAATATTAAGGTTGGCGGGGTATTTAAAACTTTTCCCACACTCCTTACATATGTAGGACTTTTTTCCAGTGTATGTCTGAACATGTGCAGCATGGCTCATGGAGGAGTTAAAGGCATTACCACACTGCTCCCACTGGAAGAGCCTGTCTTCACTGTGAGCTGCTCCCTGTGCCTGAAGGTATGCCTGACTAACAAAGGCTTGCTCAAATTCACTGCATGCAAGGGGTCTGGCTTGCACACATGTTGTCTGGGGAGCAACATTCAGCATCAGGCTGAAGTCTTTTCCACACTGACTGAACGCAGGAAGTTTGTCTGCAGAAGTAGTTTCCTTATGCAGAGTAGGAAAATCCTGTCCAAGCTGATCACAATCACAAGTGTTCCCTCTACTTTGAGTACTCGGGTGTGTCAGAAGGCATGAGTGCTCTTTGAAGATCTCTCCATATGGCTTAAAGTCATAGAGCTCCTCTCCAACATGGCTACTTGCCTGTTGATTTAAAAAAAAAAAAAAAGGTGAATAAAAAAATTTTCAAACTTATTAGGAGATCTTGCCCTAATAATGTTTCTGAAGACAGAAACTGATTTTTCCCACCTCCATTATATGCATACAGTTCCTGCCCTGTGGGTTTCATTCAATATGATAGAAAGAAACCTACTGTAAGAATCCCAAGTCATCCACTCTAATTTTGAAAGGATTCCTACTGATTTTCACGAGATTATTTTAAGAACTCAGTACCTACCTGTCCTTGTAGGAACTCTGAAGTGTCCCACCAGGTTTGGGGCATCTCTCCAGAGATACTATTCCTGGTGGGCTAAGGCTATTTCTCTCCAGTATCTCTCATTTGCACTGATGTCTATCATGAAACACCCACTCTGCTCTGAACGTGGAAAACAGGAAATATCCCCTTTGAGTCTTACCGATTCTATCTCACTTGATGTTTTGAACCAACAAATATCCTGCTGAAGTGCTGGTCCTTTGGTATTAAGTCGCACTGCCTGTTCTGATGTTAAACATAAAAACACACATAAGTGCTTCTACAGTGAAATAATAGGCTATGAAAGTTTAAAATGATACAGTTCACTTGTATTTGTTTTCATAATAAACATGCTAAAAAATAAAGCCATGATAGATCTGAGCAGTACATTTATGTCCACAATTTCAGGGGGTGGGGGATGTAGCTCCATGTTAGAATGTTCATGGCCCTGGGTTTAATCCCCAGTACCAAAACAATAATAAATAAGTAAGTAAGTAAATAAATAAATAAATAAAATATGACAACTATAAGGACATGGTATCAAAACTTAGAGATTAATAACTTATTCTGAAAATTAAATGTCCTGGTGAGCAAGAACAATATTATCAGGGAAGTAAAGAAAGAAATACCTGGACAAAGACCATACATGAAAACCATAAACTCAGTTAGAAGACAGCATGTGATTGTTGAGACTATAAGCAAGTCTGGCTAGCTGGAAAGTAATGGAGTATTGAAATGTAACAATATCCCAAAACTTCCAAGTCCAATGGTGTCAGCTTTCTAACTCAAAGGGCATAAAAGTTTCCTCTGGTTGGGGATGTACCTCAGCAGTAGAGCACTTGCCCAGCATGCTCAAGACCCTGGGTTCCATCCCCAATACCATGAGAAGAAAAAAAAAGAAAGAAAGAAATAAAAAGGCCTCATACTACTCCACCATACTGAACTCACTGACTGGGTATGTTTTTCACAAACACTTACCTTGAAGAATACCTCTTTCCACTGTCCTCAACTCTTCTTCTGCCTCCAAACAAGAGATCCAGCTGGGTTTGGGGAGCTGACATCCTATACATGAGGAAAGATGCATTCATGGAAGTGGCTTAAGTGAGAAATGATAAACCTTCTCATGATTTAGGAACTAGAGTGCATATCTCCTCTGTATGTGTCCAGAAGGCATTAACTTCTAATTCCTAGAACCCAGAATAATTGTTATATAAGCATTTACAAAGCACTAATATTAATCAGCCTGTAGCTATACCACTGTGGTGTCTGATGCTGTCAGATCTTGGGAGCTAAGCAGGGTGGGGCCTGGTTAGTACATGGATGGGAAACAACTTGGGAACACCAGGTGCTGTAGGCTTGGAAGAAGGACCCAGCAACCCACTCCCATAAAACAATCAGCCATTCAAAACCCTATGAACAGCAGAGAAGCACTGAAAATAGTGTTTTGCCTATTGTACGTAGGATCACTGTAAGTCAGACACTGACTGGATGGCACCTAACCACAATATTAATTAAATAAAAAATGAAGTGAAAGAGACCTTTGTTATCATGGAGGAAAAACTTATACCAGTGATTCTCACTTACTGTGTAGTACACCACATACATGTGTTGTTTTGTTGTTACTGTTATTAGTTAGGTGCCGTCAAGTCAGTATCCGACTCATAGCGAGCCTACATACAACAGGGGAAACACTATTGTCGGTGCTTCTCTGCTGTTCATAGGGTTTTCAATGACAGATTGATTTTGGGGAGTGGGTCACCGGGTCCATCTCCCAAGCCTACAGCACCTGGTATTCCCAGGTGGTCTCCCATCCAAGTACCAACCAGGCCCAACTCTGCTTAGTTTCCAAGATCTGACGGGACTGGATGCCACGGGACTACAGCTGCAGGCAGATACATGGGTAGGACGTATTAAAACATAGATGACAGGGCCCCAATGGAATCAGTTCTTACTATGTCAAAGGTGGAGGCTGAAAATGTGCTTTAGAGAATAACGGTGATGCTACTGATCCTGAGACCACATCTTAAGAACCCCCAATGTGGATTAAAACAGATCAGAACAGGGACTATGCCTCTGTTGTTTTCCACTATCCTCAGAGCCGACATCACCAATCCTAAAGCACCGTAAATACTTAATATATTTCTGTTCCATAAGAGGATACAAGGGGGCTAAGGTGTAGCTCAGTGGTAGAGCATTTGCCTAGTCTGCACAAGGCCCTAGGTTCTATCCCCAGCACCACACACACAAAAAAAAAAGTGGGAAAGAAGAGGATCAGCAGGTAGGGGGAGACAGACATGAAAGGGGGGTGGGGGGATGGCAAACATGAACAATGTACAACGATAGGCATGTATGGAAATGTCATAATGAAACCCATTAATGTGCACACTAAAAAAAAATTACTAATTAAAAAAAGAGAGAGCAATTATAGAGAACGATGGCAGCCCTACCGACTGTGGCCAGGTTCTGGTAGTTCTCCAGCATCACCTCTCTGTAGAGGTTTCTCTGAGTTGTGTCCAGTAGGGCCCACTCCTCCTGGGTGAAGTCTATAGCAACATCTTCAAAGGTCACTGATTCCTATAATCACACACGTGCTAGTTTGAGCCAAGTAACATCTCCACCAATGTTCACTGGAGAATGAAGACAGGCAACCCGATACCTGTACAGGGTTGGGAGCTCTCCCACTGTCTACCCCAGTTCAGTGGCCCTAGAAACTCTCTTCTGTATCCACATTCACTACTTCTTATCTGCTCCACTTCATGTCTTCTTAAAAAAACAAACAGGGTCTCACCATGTAGCCCAGGTTGGCCTCCAACTCTCAATCCTCCTGCCTCAGTCTCCTGAGTGCTGGGATTACATGCGTGCTGCCAGCACACCCAGCCTCCACTCATATCTTTTTTCTTTCTTTCTTCTTGCAGGATTAGGGGGCTGGATCAGGACCTCATGCATACTTTGCAAGTGCTCTACCACTGAGCTACATCCTCAGCCCCTTTTAATTTTTTATCTTGAGGCACAGTCTTGCTAAGTTACACACACTGCCTCTAGCCTCAAATTTGCCATCCTTCAGCCTCTGCCTCCTGAGTTGCTGGGATTAGAGGCATGCACCACCACACCTGACAGTACTGGGTGTTAAATTCAGGGCCTTGTACATGCTAGGCAAGTGCTCCACCACTGAGCTATACCCCTAGCTCCATCTATATTTTTTACTTTGAGACAGGGTCTCACTAAATTGTGCAGGCTACCTCTGGCCTCAAATTTGCAATCCTCCTGCCTTGGCCTCACAAGTTGCTGGGATTACAGGCTGCACCATGGCACTTAGTCTCGCTCATATCCTTAATGGTACACCTAAAACATGAACTTAGTTCACTACAACCAGAACAGGTATTCTTTCTCATCTTATCACCCTCTATTTAAATACACTCCTAAACACCCTGCATATACTTGATAATGGTGATGAAGGAATAAAGTCTTTCAGAAAAGGAAATATTTACCCTTTTTATCATCTCTCAGAACAGTCAGCAAAATCAGAGACATCCAGTCAGTACCATAAGGGCCAAGATTAATTAGGATTTGCTGAAATACTGAGATGATTTTTGAGGTAATATAAGAGGCTCCACTCCCTGGGAAAATTTAGCTGAGGACCCAGTCCGTGAGTCAGGCTTTATCTCTTTCCATAAGCTCTAGAGACAAGTCTGCCATATGGAAATGTGTCTACCTAGTAGACACATTTGGAAGAATGCCATTTGGAAGAAGGATATACTTTACTCCTACCTGATAACTTGTCAAGCAGTCAACCACCATTCTTTTAGCCCCTGTCTTTTCTTCATAAAAGTAGACTGGGCCCCTAGAAAATAAACCTAGAAGTGGGGGGGGGAAAAAAAAAAAAAAAAAGAAGGCATGAGAATCCAGAGCTGCCTAGAATTCCCACATTCACATGTGGGAATGTCATTCTACCCCAGTTGTAAACTGCCATATAACGCAACACACTCATGAAAACTCACACACACACACACACACACACACACTACTGCCACAGTGCCAGAGCAGTCTGCCTCTCCCAAAGGTAGACTCACCACGGGACAAATCGATGGCGTCCATCCTGTAAGGCTGATGGTGAAATACGCCTGCACACTCACTTCTGTGATTCCAAGGACACGTCCTTGCAGCTGAGGCATCTAAGTGGCCAGTGGCGATCTGTTCCACTCTATATGAGATTATTTATATTCCTGTGGAGATGGATCGTTCCTCGATGAGCACTACTTATCAGAAATCAAGCATCACAATTAGCTCTCCTTCTATAGATGATTTATGTAAAAGCCACTAAAAATGATACACTCTATACCAGGAGCAGTGGTAATGCCACTTTCGAAGGACTGCTGTGTGTTAGCCCTTCCACTAGGAGCTTTATATATTAGTACATAAAGCGCATCTAATTATCCACCTGGGCTGGGGGTTTAGTTCAGCTGGTAGAGTGCTGCTCTGCGCTGAGGACATGGGTTCAATCCCCAGCATCGTGAAAATGGGAGACAGATCTGGCAATCCACTCCCGAACGAAATCAGCCATTGAAAACCCTATGAGGGTCACTATGAGTTGGACCCAACTAGACAGCACCTAACAAAACCAAACAACAATTATCCTAACAATCCTTCAAGACCTTATTGTTAGGTGCCAGCAAGTTGGGTCCAACTGATGGACACCACAGGTACAATAGAATGAAACACTCCCTGACACTGTGCCATGCCCAGCACCATGTCAGTGTTTCTCTGCTATTCACAGGGTTTTCAATGACTGATTCAGGATTGTACTGGGAGTGGGCTGCCAGATCCTTCTCATATTTTATGCAGTGCTGGGGATCAAACCCAGGGCCTCAGAGAGTGCAGAGCAGCGTTCTACCAACTGAGCTAAACCCCAACCCCTATCCTTCAAGGGCTGAGCTAATATCATTACCAACATTTAATTCTTAAATAGCCTAGATTTAGAAAAGACAAGTGATTATTCCAATATCATCTAGTTAGAAAGAAATAAACTAGGCCTTCACTGTAACTTTGTCCCTAAAATCTGACCTCCTGTGGTAGTTAGTACCCTTTGACATGACCACCATATAAAAGACTCTGGAAGTTAATAGGTGGCTCACTTCAAATGTGTTATTCTACTTTTACTGCAAAGCATTAGAATCAGAATATATTTTACAAAGAAGTCAGACTACTTCTCAAGCTCTGAGAAACCTCAACATTGTGCCTCTATACGAACCCCGAAGTGTCTGCTCTGAGCTCTGTCTGCTGTTTGCTCCTGGCAGATGGCAGAAAACATGTAGAGGGGCAACAAAGATTGACCCAATCTTTGACTTTTTGGTAGCTGTTTTCAGATAAACCACTTTTCACCAGGCATAGTGGCACAAGCCTGAGGCAGGAGGATTGCAACCTCTGTTTCCAAAGAGAGCTGCCAGGTCCTTTTCCCTAGCCTGCAGCACCTGGTATTCCCAGGTCATCTCCTATTGAAGGACTAACAAGGCCCGACCCTGCTCAGCTTCTGAGATCAGATGGGATTGGATGTGAGGGTAATACAGGTACAGTCCCCTTGGTAGCTAAGGACTTGATATTAAAATCACTAACTAGGGCTGGGGATATAGCTCAGAGGTAGAGCACCTGCCTACCAGGCTCAAGGCCCTGGGTTTCACCCGCAGCCCTGGAAGGGAAAAAAAGGAAAACTAATCTATGGCTATCCTCTTCGCTCACCCTGTCATTGGCACTGTACTCAAGGCTTAAAGCTCCTTTTTGATTCTCACTCAGCCGGAGGCCACCCGAGGTGGCAGTTTCTTCCATACTTTCCTGTTTTTGTTCTAGGCCATTAGCCACCTGATGCCTAGGTGTTTAGTTTCGATCTAGGATGATAAGGGGAAAGGAGGGCAGTGGACAAGAGGCAGTGCCTCTGGGCAACCTCTCCCTGGGGTGGCCCCTACCCACAGGATCATCAACACCCCCACCCCCAGCCCAACACACACACCATGCTCCATCTGTTCTCACATGCAAGATCTTTCAAAAGGAATTGTTTCGGGGTGCAGGTGGATGGGAGAAATAACTTCTAATGGTCTATAGCACAGTAGTTGACTGTAACTGTAGTTAACTGTAGTTGAGAAGTGATTATTTCAGAATAGCTATCAGAGGATCTTGAATGTTCCCCACACAAAGAAATGATATATGTCTGAGGTGACAGATACGCCAATTACCTGGACCAGATCATTTCACGTTGTACTCACATATTGAAATATCACCTTGCACCTCATAAATATATAATTTCTGTGTGTCCAGAAAAGTATGAGTAAATAAAATCCGTTAGCCTATTTTAAATAAATAACTGCATAACAAAAATAAATAAATAAAATGGCTTGTATCTCTAGATACCTAAAAGTCTTTCCTTTTTCTCTGGATGGTTAAGTGACAAGCTGCTCTGTCTAGACGTTCCAATCAACCTCAGAGGGGCTGAAGTCTACACCAAGAGAACAATAGTGCCTTTGGTTTTGCCATTTAAATTCGTCATTTGGCAATCAGCAATAGCTCTTAAAAGGGCCCCAGCACATTCACCAGGAGAGGGGTAACCTCAGAAACATCCTCAGATGTCTTAGAAGATTGATCAAAGTGCTCCTTCCCTCCTTCCCTTTCTTTTTTCCTTTTTTTTTTTTTTTAACACTGAGCCCCCATCCATGGATGTGATCAGCTGTTATCACAGGGTTGGGGAGAAAAAGAGCAACAGCAGCAAGGGATACAGCAGAGAAGTGTCTACAGCTATGGCAGCACAGATCCACAGGAAGCACCAAGGAGGACTCTCCAACCGAGGGGTGACCCCTCACACTGGGAACGACAGATTACCACTTTCTCAAAGGTGAAATTCAATAACACACTCAACAATGCAGACGGGGTCGTCCACTCAGGCCTCAGCTTTCCAGGCCACCACTCAGCAAGGTGCACTTATCAACCAGAGACAGAAACTAAAAACCACAACAAGCAACTGAAGTCTAAAACTAAAAAAATAAGAAGAAAGAAAAGGAAGAAATGCTCTGGGTTTTAGGCATCTCTCAGTGGGAGGGGGGACCTTTTAAACATTAAATAATGAGCAAATGTCAGTTCTAACATAATGCCACCTGTGTTAGATAACTTAGTGGTATAAAAACAAGTGTGGGGGGGGGCAGTATTTAGACTTTAACAATTGTGAAAATGCATCAATTAACAAAAATGCACAGGACTGCCGGGAACAGAGGTGCCCAACTGTAATCCCTGGGAAAAGGGAGGCAGAGATAGGAGAATCGCGAATTCGAGGCCAGAAGCAACCTGCGTAATTTAGCGAGACTCTGTCTCGAAATAAAAAGTAAAAAATGAGCTGAGAAGTGCAGCTCAGTCAGTGGTAGAGCACTTGAAAAAGCATGTGTGAGGCCCTGGGTTCAAACCCCCAGCACCAAAAAAAAAAAAAAAAAACAACACCTGCATGGGCGCAATTAATCTTGGTCTAAAATTATATTCATACCTGGGATTCCACTAAATTTAAGCATTGTGACCTCTAAAATCTTAAAGGGATGACTAAACACAGAAGGCAACAATAGACAGGTCTCACTTAACAGTATTCTTGCTTAAATTTCACAGTCATAGTTGTTGTTAAGTGCCATTGAGTTGTGTCCAACTCATAGTGACCCCCATAAGGGTTTTCAATGGCTGATTGTTTCAGGATTGCCTCGGGAGTGGATTGCCACATCCTTCTCCCTTTTTGAGGTGATGGGAATCAAACCCAGGACCTCAGAGACTGCAGACCAGTGCTGTACCAACTGAGCTAAATCCCAGGCCCTATACTTATGTTGCCTGCAGCTATAGCCCTGTAGGATCCAATCTCGTCAGATCTCGGAAGCTAAGCAGGGTTGGACCGGGTTAGTGCTTGGATGGGAGACCTCCTGGGAACACCAGGTGCTGTAGGCTTGGGAGAAGGACCTGGCAACCCACTCCCAAAAAATAATCTGCCATTGAAAACCCTATGAACAGCAGAGAAGCACTGCCAATAGTGTTTCCCCTGTTGTAGGTAGCGTCGCTATGAGTCGGATACCGACTCGACAGCACCTAACAACAACATAGTCATAGTACTTGTAGCAAAACATCCCATATTGGGCATACACACTCTAACATATGAGATAATAAATCGAGCACCGACTCTCAATCCTGTTATCCCAGCGAGCCCCCATTCTGAGGCTCTGCTGCGGAGGCACAGGTGGAGGGAGCCCAGGTGGAGAGAACAGCCGACTGGTCCTGGTTTTGCTTGGAAAGCCTTGCGATCCGCACCCGTGCAAACCCACACGCGGAAAGGAACGTGTCGGGCACACAGCCCGCGCCCAGGCCGGGCCGTCTCCCGGGGACACCGACTGCGACCGCAGGGCGGAGAAGCCCTGGGCACCACTTCCCCCAGCGCTCACCGCAGCGCGCCCGACCTCCCGGCGCCGGTGGACTGGGGACCGCGGACCCGCGGCGGAAATCCGTTTCCATCGGGGAGGAAGTTCGCGAAGATCCAGGGAAGGCTTCTGAAGAGCGGCCTCAGCTCTGACACCGCCCCGGGAAGGCGACCCGAGGACCGACCCCGGCACGGCTGCGACAGCGCCGCGAGGGCGACGGCCCGGGCGGCCTCAGGCCCGGCCGTGCCACAAGGACGCGAACAGAGCGCGCCGGGCGTGCGGCTCCACGCTGGCTCCCACCGCCCCCTTCCCCACCCCCGTCACCCCAAAGCCGCTGGGAGGCTGACGACCACTAACGCGAACAAGAGGTTGGCAGCCTGGAGCCAGCGCCGGAAAAGACGGCGGCGGGCTGATGACGTCACTTCCGCTTGCGACTTTCCACGCGAGAGTCCGGGCGCCCGGGGGCCTGGGCTCGGACCCTCTGGGACGCTCCAGCTGGAGAGATTAATTTCCCCCTGTGAGGGTGAGGTTCGGCCCCCGAGTCGATTTAGACCTGGGGCTGGGGTGGAGAAACAGACCCGGAAGCCAAGGTTAAGGTTAGAGTCGGACGAGTGGGCGGAGTCACGCAGGGGACGTGGTTAGAGGCTGGACCTGGCTTGGGGTGCGGACGGCTGGGTTGATCAGAATGACCAGGGGGCGGGGCCCACAGAGGGGGCGTGGTTAGAGGTGGGGCCTGCTGTGGGATTCCTACAGCCGGATAGACCAGAAAGACCAGGTTGAGGGTGGGAACTCGGCCCACTGGGTACCCTGAGAGCTTTACAACCCACCTTCGACCACGTTCCTGGGGTCTTTGCGTTGATTATCTCGTGATGTTACGTCTGTAACCCATTAAATGATCTCTGCTCCAAATCAACCCAGTCTAGATCTTTTATTTCCCCTCGTTTCTATTTATCTGCACACCATAATAAATTCTTGATAGTTCATTCTGTTTCCAGTGTTATGTTACTTCTTGTAAAACTGAAATTTTATTTTCGTTGAAAATACATTTCTGGAGCTGGGCGCGGTGGCGCACGCCTGTAATCCCAGCGGCTCGAGAGGCGGAGGCAGGGAAGCAAAGGGAGGAGGCTCCCAAATTCAAGACCAGAGGCAGTCTGCGTAATTTAGCGAGACCCTGTCTCAAAAAGTAAAAAAATGGGCTGAGGGTGCAGTACAGTGGTCCAGCACTTGGAGAGCATGCAGGCGCGAGGCCCTGGGTTCAATCCCCAGTAGTGCAAAAAAAAAAAACATTTCTATTTTTGTTTGCTGTCCTGTTGGGATTGAACCCAGGGCCTCCCACATGCTAGGCAAGCACTCTACTACTGAGCCACATACCCAGCCATGTATTTCTGCTTTGATTTTTTGTATTTTATAAGTTCAAGATTTCTCATACTACATTGTGAAATAACACCAATACTAGACATTCTTCACTTATGCAGGAATAGTTCTAAAGTTTCTTTAGTAATCATTTTTTTTGCTGGGGTTTTTAGTGGATGGCCTTTGTGTTACCAATCAGCTGGCTGGCTCCTTTGCTTTCCTGGATAGGAACTGTGGGTGCATAGGTCAGAATCTCTTCCAGAGAGGATAATCCCCGGCCTTTGAGTGCCCACGACCTAGGGGCTGTACTGGCACACCTAGAGACTGACAGCTCCCAATGCTGAGAGGCTATTGCTCCAGGCTTTAGAATCCAGACTAATAGCTCTAGATACTCAGGTTGGAGGCTTACTGTTTTGAGCTTTAACCACTAGCACCCAGTACTTGGAAGCTGCTTGGCTTCCAACTGCTGTAAGCAGCAGCCGGAGACAGCAGCCAGCCAGAGCAGGCAACACCTCCTAGTGTTACAGCTTTCTCCAGTAGGCCTCCGGAGCCAGTACTGGAATGAAAACAGCCTGAGACTGAGATACCCAGGCTGACCAAATACCATACCTTCTCTGAGATTTGACCTCAGAGTCACTGATTCTTAAACCACAAGAGCTACATTCCAGGAGATACAGGCATAGATCAAAGGGCTGCAGATGCAGGCAGTAATCACTGAGAACTCCCAGACCCCTGATAAGACAGATAACATGCCTGAGTCAACCTTCAATCTCCAGCACATCTTAGATCAAAGGACTGACCAAACCTGCACCCCTCCCCCCTTATCCCTGCCTGTAACTGTCAATAAAAACCTTACCCAACAGTGAGTCAGCGCTGCGTCAGTGAAGTGCGGCACCCTCGAGCTCGAGCTTTAATAAAGGCTCTTTGTTCTTGCATGAGACTCCCTGGTGATCTTTGGGGAACTCGAACTCTGGGCATAACAAGATAATGGGATACAGAATGGCACATGCCACATTATTACTGTGATGTGATTGGACAATGATCTTGGCAATTAGCCACTATTGTGAAGAAGCCTAAAGAAGCCCCTCCACAGCACTGGGGGCTTGGGGGCAGAAAGAATGGGACATGGGTAGAGGGCACGGCAGATGCCAAGAGGATGGGACATGTGTGGAGTGGGCGGAACACATAGAGATGGCTGGATGCATGGAGAGGACTTGCGGGCAGGCAGAGGGCAGTGGTCATGGGTGCACTGGCCACAGTGAGTACAGAGAGGAAAATCCTGGAATAAAGATGTCACACCTGTCTTTGGCTCCTCAAGCATGGTTTGATTTCACTGTGGGCCCCAAGCACCCATCTTTCTGGTGAAGGAGCTCAGCTCAGACTCAACAATTAGCATAGTCACGTGCAACAGAGACCCTTGGTTCTTAAGGCGTGGCAGCTCCCTTCTGGCAACGAAGGCCTACAGTTTCTCATCTTCATCTCTTCACATCCCTTCTTCTGTCACGTCTACTGTCCATTGTTTCTGCTCCCACTGCTCTCTCCAACACTTGAGGTGTCCTCTCATCATTATTGCTGTTATCCCTGCTGTTACCAGTCAGGTGCCATTTCCACTGTCTGCAGCTCAGCCCACCTTACTAATTATAAATACCAAAAGTAGGCAAGAAAAAAACACTCAAAAGAAGTCTAATGTTGCAATATAGGAAGGTGTCCCAACTGACTGGAAAAGTGAGCTGAACAGCCTTCTCATATAGCCAGAAAGGGAGTGTGGCATGGATGATTGCACCAATCACATGTAAATGAAGGATTGTGTTTGCACCAGTTACAACCTTCTGCTGGGTCACCAGGGGAAAATGGCTGCAAGGTCATCTGGAGTTCACTGAGGTTTGGTGCTGCTTTACATATGGTACTCGTAGTTTGAAAGTCATGAATGGAACAGTGACTTCTGGAGCTGGAGTTGCGCTTCAGCAGCAGCATTCATGGGTGCAGTGTAGCTTCTTCAAGGTGTCCATGGAGTGTTCAAAGCAGCCAGCCTGTCACGATGGCAGTGTGGCTGGCTCCTTGGCTGAGAGTCATGTGCCTAAGGTAGCCACAGCACCAGGGAAGGGTCTGACAACTATCAATTAGGAAGTCAAATTGTCCCCCAGTTCCCAATCTCTTAGCTTATTTGAAAAGGGGGGAAAAACCATTGAAAGGGGTGCTTACAATAAAGGCCAATCATCAAGAGTTCTTTGACAATATTTACCAGTGCTCTAACAATCCTTAACTCCTGACCCAGTATCCCAGAGAGAGGTAGGTCCCTGTAATGTCTCATGTATAGTTAATAAAGTTATTTTAAGTCCTGGTTTATCAATATCAGTAATTGTTCATTGACATGATAAAATGCATTTTATTAATCTATCAACACCTGTTTTGATGTTAATGTTTCATCTTTTGCTGAATATAATAAGTAACTGTTATATACCTGAAGGAGTTTGGCTTTGGGTTTTGTTGAGACAGTCTTGCTGGGTAGCCCAGGTTGGCCTACAACTCGCTGTGTAGACCATCATAGCTTCAGGCTTATATCAACCGTCCTGCCTAAACCTCCCAAGTGCTGAGATTACAGGCATGTGCCACCATGCCTAGAAACCTGTTTTCTTTATAACTTGTCTTGTGGTATTGTTATGGTTGCTGTTGTTAGGTGCCATCGTGTTGGGTTCAACTCACAGCAACCCCGTGTACAACAAAGCACTACGCCACGCTGCCTTGCTGGGGACTATTGTCAGTGTTTCCTATTATTCATAGAGGTTTCAAAGGCTGATTGTTTCAGGAGTGTGCTGCCAGGTCCTTCTCCCTTGTCTACAGCACCTGGTATTCCCAGGTGGTCTCCCATCCAAGGACTAACCAGCACTGACCCTGCTTAACTTCTGAGATCAGACTCCAGAGTAGTATGGCTACAGCCCATTGTGTAATTAGCAACAGAAAATGGACTACAATATCAGAACAGTTCCAATCTCAAGAATGACAAGGGAGCCACCTGGTGGTAGACTGATTACACTGGCCCACTACGATCCTGAAAGTGACTAAATTCATCTTCACTGGAATAAACTCGTGTTCTTTATGTGGATTTGCTGTCCATCTACCAATGCTTCTGCTGACACCTCCACCCAAGCACCCATAATATGCTTTATCTGCAGTCATGGTGTTAGCTGCTAGGCAAGGCAAGCACCTTTCAGGGAAAACTCTTCTATTAATGCACCTTCAAAGCGTCCTTTCCTTTATTTTTCTATTAAAACTTTATGACACAAGTTGAGCATGCCCAGCAGCATTCTCACCTACCATTTTAACACTTTATTGTATGTACTTATGTATTGTATTGTATTGGTGAGCCAAGGGCCTTGCACATACTTTGCAAGCACTCTGCCACTGAGCTGCACCCCAACCCACCTTTTTTTTAATTGAGACAGGGTCTTGCTAAGTCATGTGGGCTGTCTCTGGCCTCAAACCTGTGCTCTTCCTGTCTCCACTGCCTGAGTCGCTGGGATTACACCCAGCCCACTCTAGCCTTTTAATCTTGTGCTTCACAACTTTGAGCTAAGCATGCCCCAAAATGTGTCTCCTAGGGCCTGGGGGTGTAGCTCAGTAGGACAGTCCTTATCTAGCGTGCACAAGGTCCTAGGATCAAACCCTAGAGGCACAATAATAAGTGAATAAAATTCAAATTAAATGTTTTTGTTGTTGTTAGGTGCCGTCATGTCTGACTCATAGGGTTTTCAATGGCTGATTTTTTTTGGGATTGCCTCGGGAATGGATCGCCATGTCCTTCTCCCATCTTTGCGGTTCTGGGAATCGAACTCGGGACCTCAGAGACTGCAAAGCGGCGCTCTACCAACTGAGCTAAACCCCAACCCCATATATATATATATAGAGAGAGAGAGAGAGAGAGAGAGAGGCCCCCTGAATAAAATCCCCAGGCTTCTTTTGTTCCAAGAGGGCAGTGGTTTGAAAATAAC
The DNA here is from genome assembly GCA_007922755.1 of Pedetes capensis. Taxonomy (NCBI): domain Eukaryota; kingdom Metazoa; phylum Chordata; class Mammalia; order Rodentia; family Pedetidae; genus Pedetes; species Pedetes capensis. The sequence continues at coordinate 12,018 of VMDO01017535.1, read as the reverse complement.
ACCGATCCCCTCCTTACATGCTTCAGGTAATAAATTTCCACTCTTTTACATGTTGGCCGTGTTTGTACTGGCTTTACACTCACCAAGACAGAGCTCAGTTACAATGGCATTCCCATGGCGTTGTTTCACACCAAGGAATGCTTTTCAATTCAAAGGAAGTACAATAAGGGAGCACGTCTAGGCGATCAACTGGTCTTACCACACACCCCAACCTCGTATGTAGCTGATTCAGATGATCGGAGGAATGAGTTACATTGGAAGATGAAAACTGCCATCTGGCTGTGTGGGGATTCACACACCATTAAACCAACAGACAAAAAAAAATGGGGGGAGTGGGAGGGTTTAATCGACAGGCCGGAGAGATTAAGCTCAATTACCAAAGGGACACTGTGGGAGCGCTATAAAACTGAGGCAGGAAGGACCAAGTTAGAACCTCCACACAGAAGAGCTTAATGGAAAATTGTATCTGCAAACTGGCAAGACTACAGAGGAGGACACAGACTCTTTGGGAATGACAGCTTGGGTAACTCCAATAGGCATGCATCCCAGCACAGCTGATGTTTGGCTGAGGGTAAGTGTGACGGTTAACTCTGATTGTCAGCTTGAGATGCCAAAGTTTAGTCAAGCCCACCTCGGGATTTGTCTGTGATGGAGTTTCCAGAGAGGACTGATATTGAGACAGTAACCGAGGGAGAAAGGCCAGCCCTGGATGTGGTCAGCACCACCAACAGACAGGGGGCCCAGGGCTTTGCACATGCTAGGCAAGTGCTCCATCACTGAAATACACACCCAGACCATCTTTTTTAAAAAGTTTTCAGACAGGTCTCACTAAATCTCACACTGCTTCCGGCCTTGAACTCATAATCTTCCTGTCATCATCTCCCGAGTTGCTGGGACTCCTAGTCTGGAGAATAAGTATACCACAATTTATTCATTCTTTTGCTGATCTACAATCCCGTTGTTTGCAATTTGTTGTTGTTAGGTGGCGTCAAGTTGAGTCCAACTCATAGCGACCCTTATAGGGTTTTCCACAGCTGATTGTTTCAGGATTGCCTCAGGAGTAAATTGCCATGTCCTTTTCCCAGTTTTGCGGTGCTGGGAATCAAACTCAGGACCTCAGAGACTGCAGAGCAGCACTCTACCAACTGAGCTAAGGCCCAGCCCTGTTTGCAATTTGGAACTATTTTAAATAATACTAGTGTGAGTTTGGTTTAGTGGCACATGCCACTAATCCCAGCAATCAAGAGGCTGAGACAGGAGGATCAAAAAATAGAGGCCATTCTGGGCCACATAGCAAGACCTCGTCTAAAAAAAATACCCACAAACGTGTTCTTTGATCTTGGTATATACCTTCACAATTACTGTTGTCATACAGCTTGTACATGCACGGATTAAGTACATTTTGCCAACAGTTTTTGAAATTATCTCTCCAGTGTGTTACTCCACCAGAAGTATATGAACATTCTTACTAACTTTATAAAGTGGGATCTTGACACTCAAACTGCTCCATGGTAGAACATTTTGGTCCTCGGCCAATGTTTTCAAGAAAATTCTGGTTCCATGTTTGACCACTTGCATTCAACCACCATGCTTACCAGGGAGGCTTCCAGATGACACAAAAGGAAAGCATCATTTTGCATTTTCATTTCAAGCCATAAAGACCTGTCCTGGTGCTATATTCATGGTCTTGTGTTTTATTTCAATGTATTGTTGTTGTTGTTGTTGTTGTTGTTAGGTCCCATTGAGTCAGGTCCGACTCATAGTGACCAGATATACAATAATATGAAACACTCCCCAACACTGTGCCATGCCAGGCACCATTGTCAGTGATTCTCTGCTATGACAGGGTATCCAATACATATATACACACATATATACACATACATATACCATATAGTCATCACAATTACAAACTTTCCAGTGAAAAAGGTGAAAGAGGAAAACAGCAATAACAATTGAATTTTAAAAAGAACTCATTGCTAAGTATGTGAGTGGCATACATGTGTCTGAATTAGCCATTCACTGTGGTCTCAGAACCAGTAAACATATCTGCATTATTTCTCATAGGAAAAAAGAGCCCAGCACTTGAATTAATCAGCACTCAACCAGCCTTCCAGAACTGGTTGTGGCTGAGTGCAAAGTTACAACCATTATGATAGATAGATAGATAGATAGATAGATAGATAGATAGATAGATGGAATGTTTTCATGGCATGACAAACAAAAGATTAGATCCGGGCCTAGGTGTATTGGTCAGTGGTAAAGTGCTTGCCTAGCATAACAGCAGTCCTGGGTTGGAGCCCTGGCAATCGCCCCCCAAAATCCATATGGTGAGGGGAGGTAAGTATGTGATGAGATGGAGGTACTAATTAGATTAGGTTGTACATCTAACACTATGTAATATTTAGCTTTTAATGATATCTCAATGTTGTTGCTAGGTGCCATCGAGTCAGGTCCAACTCGTAACAACCCTCATAAAGTTTTCAATGGCTGATTGTTTCCAGGATTGCTTCAAGAGTGGATTGCTGCGACCTCTTGTTTTTGCAGTGCTGGGGATTGAACCTGGGTCCTCAGAGTGTGGAGCAGTGCTCTACCAACTAAGCTAAACTCTAGCCCTGATACCGCAATAAGACATCAAAAAAGAAAACTATAGTGGAAATTAAACACTGATAATTGACACCATAAAAAATGCATGCATATATTGAAACATATGAAATATTCAAAACATTTAAAATGTATCTATCAAACCACCTAGAAATCCATGTCTCTATCAGTACACAAGATTTCAGTACACGTGGAAGCATTTCTCATATTCCATACATGGAGTTTCTCTTCGATGTGAATCACCATATTTAGCAAAGACAGGAATATGTAAAAATGATATTCCAGCATTTCTCATGTTTATGAAGTTTTTCTCCATGTGTGAACATCAATTTAGCAGAACTACATTTCTATGTATCATACATCAATAAAACTTCACTCTGTTGCAACATCTTAACATATTTAGATAACTCGAGTGAAATTTCCATGTTTCATACACTGTATAGCCTCAGGATGAGTCTTTACATACTTGTTTATGAGTAGATTCCAGTGGCTTTCTCGTGTTCCTTATATTCATGGGGCATCTTCACAGTTTGAGGTCTCTATTGTCTTTAATGTGAACAGGGACAACAGATGCTTTCACACAGTTCTTACCTTGGTAAAGTTTCTCATGACTGAATTAAAATGTGATTACTAAGGAATGAGCACTTCTTAACAGATTTCCTCATTCTTTACACTCAGAATGTTTCTCTCCAGTGAGTATGTGCAGTAAGAGCAAAAGAACCAGGGAAGGCTTTCCCCCATTTCTTTCATTTAGAGTTTACATCCAATGTGAATTCTTACATGGTTACGTAAGTAGGAGCAAACAGTGAAGGTTTTCCCGCATTCCTTACATTCATAAGGCTTCTCCCCAGTGTGTGCTCTTAAATGTTTAGTAAGGCTTGAGCGCTCAGTAAACGCCTTCCCGCAGTCCTTACATATATAGGGTTTCTCCCCAGTGTGGGTTCGCATGTGACTGCAGAGGCTGGAGGAACACCTAAATGCTTTGCCACACAGCATACACTGGAAAGGCTTCTCTCCAGTGTGAGTTCTCAAGTGTACATTAAGAGATGAGGAGGAAACAAATGCCTTCCCACACTGGTCACATTCAAAGGGTTTCTCTCCCGTGTGACTTCTTAGATGTTCAATAAGGTAGGAGGAAGTAGTAAAGGCTTTCCCACATTCCTTGCACTCATATGGCTTCTCCCCAGTATGGGTCAGTACATGTGTAGTAAAGCCAGTTCGCCCAGCAAAAGCTTTCCCACACTCCTTACATTTATATGGTTTTATGCCAGTATGAATCCGGAAGTGCTTCTTGAGGCATGAGGAATTTCTAAAAGTTTTTGCACATACCTGACATTCGAAAGGCTTCTCACCAGTGTGAGTTTTTACATGTTCAGTGAGTTGTGGAAAGGTAATGAAGGCTTTCCCACACTGATGACATGGATAGGGCTTCTCCCCAGTGTGTGTTCTTAAATGTTTCGTAAGGCATGAGCGCTCTGTAAAGGCTTTCCCACAGTCCTTACATTCATAAGGCTTCTCTCCGGTGTGAGTTCGCACATGCCTGTGGAGGTAGGAGGAACGCGTGAATGCTTTCCCACACACTGTACACTGAAAGGGCTTCTCTCCAGTATGAGTTCTCAAATGTGCAGTCAGATATGAGGAAGATGCAAATGCCTTCCCACACTGGTAACATTCAAAGGGTTTCTCTCCTGTATGACTTCGTATGTGTTCAATAAGGCTTGAGGAGGTAGAGAAAGCTTTTCCACATTCCTTACAATCATATGGCTTCTCCCCAGTGTGAGATAGTACATGTGTGGTAAAGCTGGTACGCCCAGCAAAGGCTTTCCCACAGTCCTTACATTTATATGGTTTCACTCCAGTGTGAATTCGGAAGTGCTTCTTAAGGCATGAGGAGTTTCTAAAAGCTTTTGTACATACCTGACATTCAAAGGGCTTCTCGCCAGTGTGAGTTTTCATGTGCTCGGTAAGTTGCCGAAAACTAATGAAGGCTTTCACACATTCCTTGCACTTATACGGCCTCTCCCCTGTATGGGTTCGTGAGTGTATATTAAGGCATGAGCGCACGGCGAAGGTTTTCCCACATTCCTTACATTGGTAGGGTTTCTCTCCGGTGTGAGTTCGCATGTGAATGCGAAGGTAGGAGGAACGTGTAAATGCTTTCTCGCACATGGTACACTCATAGGGCTTCTCTCCAGTGTGAGTTCTCAAATGGGCTACAAGATATGAGGAAGAAGCAAAAGCTTTCTCACACTGGTCACATTCAAAGGGTTTCTCTCCTGTGTGGCTTCTCATATGCTCGATAAGGCCCGAAGATTTACTGAACACTTTCCCACATTCCTTACACTCGTAGCACTTTTCCCTATTGTGACTTTGGACATGTGTAGTAAGGCCTGAGTGTGTGGCAAACGCTTTCCCACAGTTCTTACATTTATAGGGTTTCTCCAAAGTACAATTTATCATACCATTATTCACATAGAAAGGATACGTGAAGAAATCTCCAGATCTATAGGTTTCTTTTAGCATGTCTGTTTGAACATAGGAAGAATAACTTGTGGAGTGAGTAAAAGCTTTCCCACATTGCTCCCATTCATAATGTTTCTCTCCATCGTGGGCTGTGCTATGTGCCTGAAGGTTTGACTGATTAACAAAGGCTTTCCCACAATCACTGCCTTCAAAGGCTATGTCTTGAGTGCATGTGCTCTGGTCAACAATGTTTGGAGTAAGGGTGGAGGCTTCTTCATTCTGACTCAACAGAGGAAGTTTCTCTTCAGGAGAGGTTGTCCCAGGCAAAGGAAGGAAGTCTTTTCCATACGAATTACACTCAGAAATGTGCTCTGTACATGAAGTACTCATTTGTGTTTGAAGGTATGAGTATTCACTGAAGTCTCTTCCAACTTGCATAGAGTCATGGAGCTCCCCTCCATTGTGGTTTCCTGCCTGTTGAGAAAGGGATGAACAAGAATTAAAGGAATTCTCAGACAGGAGTGTGTACCAGTGGCAATTCTGAAGCACCAAGCTTCACATAAAATTTGGGGCATCTAGCCGGGCGCGGTGGCGCACGCCTGTAATCCCAGCTACTTGGGAGGCAGAGGCAGGAGGATTGCAAGTTCGAGACCAGAGGCAGTCTGCGTAACTTAGTGAGACCCTGTCTCAAAAAGTAAAAAAAATGGGCTGGGGGAGCAGCTCAGTGGTCCAGCATTTGCAGAGCATGCAGGCACGAGGCCCTGGGTTCAACCCCAGTACCACAAAAAAAAAAAATTGGGAGGCATCTCTCCAGAGACAATGGTCTTTCTGGGTAAAGGCGACTGCTCTGAAATATCTCTCATTCGGGCTGATTTCTATCACAGAATTCCCATTCTTCTCTAACTTTGGAAACTAAGAAATACCCCTTGTGATGGAAACTAAGAAACACCCCTTGTGAATCTTACCAGTTGTATCCCATTTGATGTATGTGACCCAAAAATATCCTGCTGAAGTGATGTCCCTTTGCTTTTAAGGTACATTTCCCATTCTGAAGTAAAACAGAAAAACATATGCAAAGTTTTACACAATAAAATGGGAGCTTAAAAAGTTAAAGGGATGAAACTGATTAATACTGTTTTTGTATTAGACATGCTAAAGAAGGAAAGAGATTGAAGCAGTCTGCCTATGTCAGAAATTTGGCAATCATAAGGATGTGGAGTCAAAATGTAGAAGTTTATCAACAATTTTTTCTATAAAAATTAAATGCAATGGTGAATGCAAACAAAATAATCAGGGAAGGAAAACAGGAAACAGTCACATAAACACAAACACACACTCAAAATGGAAAAGAGTAGGCTATTGTTGAGATCAGGCCTGCAGCTGTAGCCCTGTGGCATCCGATCCCATCAGATCTCAGAAGCTAAGCAGGGTCGGGCCTGGTTAGTACCTGGATGGGAGACCGCCTGGGAACACCAGAAGCTGTAGGCTTGGGAGAAGGACCTGGCAACCCCCTCCCAAAAATCAATCTGCCATTGAAAACCCTATGAACAACAGAGAAGCACTGACAATAGTGTTTCCCCTGTTGTACAGAGGGTCACTATGAGTCGGATGCTGACTCGACGGCACCTAACAACAACAACAATTGTTGAGATCATAACAAAAGATGGATAGCATAACTGATCAGTAAGTTGCAGATACCCCCAAATCTATTGCCCAAGGACTTCAGTCTTCAAATTCAAGGTGGTCTTTAAAAAGTTTTCTCATTAAACTTCTATCCATAGTGAACTTGTCAATGATGAGAAATGGTTTTCACACACACTCACCTTGGACAACACCTTCCTCCATTGTGGTCAGTTCTCTATCTTCCTCTAACCAAGAGATCAGGCTGGGTTTGAACAGCTGACCTCCTACATGCAGGAAAAGATACATCAGTTGAAGGGGCCCAAGTAAGAGATAACAAATCTCTTTGTGAAAGAGAAATTACCTTTCTAGTGAAAGGCTTCAATTATTTCTAAGCAGCCTAAAATGCAAATATTCACTCTTTGGGTGGCCCAAAGAGATAGGTTATCTCTGACCCCCTAATATCTACATTCAGGCTTAGAGGTACACGTAAAAACCACTCTGATTTTTCTTCAAGTCAAGCACAATGGAAGTGCAGTACGATTTTCGTTCTCAGGGGAAAGGACTACACCAGTAGTTGTCACCTTCTGAGTGACGCATTGTAAAACACAGATGACAGGGCACAGCTGGAGGTTTGGTTTGTGTCTTTTCCTTATTTCCTTATTTATTTATTGAGGGTTTTTTTTGATTCAGTATGTCAAAGGTAAAGCCTGAGAGTACACAGTCCTAAGAGAGGGATGGTGATGCTCTTCATCGCAGGACCGTAAGCACCAATAGTAGATTGAAACATGTTAGGGCAAGAACAATATCTCTGTCGTTTCCTACTGTATTTAGAGGTGATATTACTAATCCTGGAAAACATTATCATAAAATGATGTATATATTACATGTATTATAATAAAATGATATTAAAAATATAGTAAAAATATTTCTGCTCCCTAAGAGGCCACAAGGAACGACGGCGGTCCCTACCGACTGTGGCTAGGTTCTGGTAGTTCTCCAGCATCACATCTCTGTAGAAGTTCCTCTGAGTTGGGTCTAATAGCGTCCACTCCTCCTGGGTGAAGTCCACAGCCACATCCTCAAAGGTCACTGAGTCCTAAACCATCACAAACATGCCAGTGTTAGACTAGGAACATCTCCACCAGTATTCACTGGAGAAAGGAAGTAACACCAAGGCCTTTGGAGAGTCTCAGGTCTCCTATGTTCTACCCCAGGGCTCAGGGCATCTCCCTATCCACACTCACTCACGGTGGATCTTCTCCAATCACATGGCTCCTGGGACCTCTTCCACGCCAACTGATCTCTCTTCAACTAGACCGGGGCCCTGCTTGACCTATTTCCTCACACTGTGGCACATTTCTGCCTATGTTAAAAAGGCGTGATACGTGGTGATATGTGACTAAGTTATGTGAGAAAACATACTTTCATCTTCCTTATCATCTTACCCAAAAAAAAAATTTACAACCAGCCCCTAAAAAGTTAACATTAATAAGAACACTAAAAAAAAAAAAAAAAAAAAAAAAAAAAAAAAAAAAAAAAGATCATTTTCAGAGTAATCCCTCACCAATATGGGGCACATGCCTTTCTGGCAAAACTCAACTAGGGACTTGACATAGGTTGTTTTTTGCTCTAAGGAGCTCTGGGCACAGGGCTATCTACAAGGAAATGTATCATCCTGGTTAGTCCAATTATGCCACTTTGTGGAAGGATACTTCACGTGAACTTTGCATGTCCCTATATTCATCATGAATACAGTCTCTTCAGAAACATTGCTCCATCTTGTGTGAATCCTATTTCTCAGGTAACTCTATATGTCTTGATTTTCTATAATGAATTTCCCAACTTTGCCTGAATCTAGAAAATAAGATATATGCTTGGGGGTGAGGGTGTAGCTCAGTGGTAGAGCACAAGGCCCTGAGTTCACAATCAAGCACAGAAAAAACAAAAGAGGCAAAAAGGAATAAAGAAAAATATCCTTTACTACACTTACCATTTGTATCTCACTGAAAGTATGTCCCCTCAAAAAGTCCTGCTCAACCGCTAGGCCTGTGGGTTTTATCGCATTTCCCAGTCTGAAATTAAAAAACACAAATTTAAGTTTGAGGAAAGAAATGGTAGCTTACAGGAACTAAAAATGATAGGTCTCACTGGGTACTATTGCACACACCTATAACCCCAGTCACTCGGGAGACAGAGACAGGAAGATCGCAAGTTCAAGGCCAGAGGCAGCCTGTGTAACTTAGTAAGATCCTGTCTCAACATAAAAAATTAAGAAGTGGCTGGGGTGCAGCTCAGTGGTAGAGTACTTGCTTAGCACATACAAGGCCCTGGATTCAACTCCCAGTACCAATAAAAAACAAACAACAAAAATAATAATAATAGATCTCTTTGTATTTATTTTCCTTTTTATTTTTATTTATTTATTTATTTATTTAATTTGTGGTATTGGCAGGGCTGAGCCTAGGGCCTTGCAGATACTTTGCAAACACTCTATTACTGAATGGCACCCACAGACCCTTATTTATTTTTTATATTGAGACAGGGTTTTGCTAAGTTACACAGGCTGCCTCTTGTTTTCAACGTGCAATCCTCTACCCTCCCTCTCCCAATTCACTGGGATTACAGGTGTGTGCTGCATCCCCCAGATCAGTTTTTTGTTTTTTGTTTTTCAAAATAAACATGGTCAGAAAAAAAGTAGCTTTTTTGTTGTTGTTGTTGTTTTCCTTTTGAGACAGGTTTCATTGTGTTGCCCAGGCAGGTCTCAAACCCTCAGCCTCCAGCAATTCTCCCACTTCAGCCTCCCAAGTAGCTGGAACCACAGGCATGTGCCACCACATCCAACTGGAAGTAGTTTCAGGATTTAAAATAAGCAAAATTCGGGAGGAACTGTGGCACATACCTGTAATCCTAGTAACTTCAGAGGCTGAGGCAGCATTGTGAGTTCGAGGCCAGAAGTAACCTGAACAACTTAGCAAGACCCTGTCCCAAAATAAAAAATAAAGAAGGGAGTGCAAGTGCAACAAAGATTAAAGCTGACATGACTCTAATTCAAAAGTGAATGATAAGCCAGGCACGGTGGCACACACCTGTAGTCCCAGCAGCTCAGGAGGCGGAGGCAGAAGGATCCCAAGTTCAAGTCCAGAGGCAATCTGCATAACTTAATGAGACCCTATCTCAAAAAGTAAAAAAAAAAGAAAAATGGGCTGGAGGTGCAGCTCAGTGGTCCAGCACTTGCAGAGCATGTAAGCTCGAGGTCCTGGGTTCAACCCCCAGTACCGCAAAAAAAAAAAAAAAAAAAAAAAAAAAAAAGTAAATGATTACCAGCTAGACATGGTGGCCCAAGCCTGTAATTCCAGCACTCAGGAGGCTGAGGTGGAGAACTGACACAAGTTCAAGACCAGCCTGGTCTACATAGTGAGTTCCCAGGTCAGCCTGGGCTACCAAAAAAAAAAAAAAAAAAAAAAAGTCTGGGCGCAGTTGCACATGCCTATAACCCCAGCAATTCAGGAGGTGGAGGCAGGAGAATTGCAAGTTCAAGGCCAGAGGCAGCCTGCATAACTTAGCAAGACCCTGATTCAAAATAAAAAATAAAAATGGGCTTTGGGTACAGCCCAGTGGAAGAACATTTGCAAAGTTTCTGTGAGGCTCTGAATTACCTCTGCTGATTCTCCATTTGTCTAATTGTGGCTTTGCTTTCTAAATCTGAAAATAAAGGGTACCTCATGTTGGCCGGTTATAACTTTAATACAGTGGTCCTATCCATTAAGGCCCTATGTCCAATAATATTAAAACTACTGGTTCAATTAACATACAGTAAATACTGTGCTCTTATAAATTTCGCCAACACCCTTTGTAATGGCAAGGATATGGCATCAACTCAGATGTCCATCAACAAACGATTGAATTTAAAAAATATGGTATATACCTTTTCTAGACCACCCGACAGATCTGTCACCACATATAATTTTTGCAAACAAATTCTTAGTGACATCCACTTTCTCCAGGAACATAGTTGTGACATTATGTTGATAACATCCTTCTCCAAGGAGACCAGGTTGACACACTCATGAAGGACATATAACTCTTATATATTCTAGTATTTTGGGGTTCTAATGACAAGACATTCCTCATTTACAAATTTGACTTCCAAACTAAAATCAACAGGCATGCCTATTACTACCTTCAAGAACAATTTAAAACAAAAACAAACAAAAAAACTCAGCAGGATGATGGAGAAGACCACACCTCCCCTAGTCCTCTTGACTATCTAGAAAGCCCCTCAGGGTTAACTGGGTGAAAAACAGCGGTATACCAAGGCACTGGTGACCCCCATAGGTAAAGGAGCTTAATGCAATGCTGCTGTCTTCCATCCATTACCAGAACGTCTCTAACAAAGATGGCGCACAAAACCAACACACCTGGCTGAACACCAGGCACTCAGCACCGGATGTCCTAGTCAACAAATGGTCCCATTTCTACATTTATCATAAACTACTGGGCCCTTAGGGGCTGGGGGTTAGCTCAGATGGTAGAGTGCTGCTCTGTACTTTCTGAGGACCCAGGTTTGATACTGAGCACCGCAAAAATGGGAGAAGGATGTGGCAGTCCACTCCCAAAAACAATCCTGAAACAACCAGCCATTGGAAACCCTAGGAAGGCCACTAGGAGTCTGACTCAACTCCACGGCCCCTAACAACAACAACAAATTGCATCATTACCTAAAAATTATCTCCTTTGGAGCTAAAAAAAAAAAAAAAAAAAAAAAAATTGAGAACCTCTTCCCTGACAGATACATAGAATGACACATCTCCACATACACCTAGAGCACAAAACAAAGCCTTGCCAGAACATTCCTTATTCCCTTTGGAGATACAAGCATTACTGATAGTCATAGTGAACTTTTTCCCCAATGCTGAGCCATGGATTCTAAGCCCTTGAATCAATTTCCTGTTCATGAAAATTAAAACAAATTCCTGCTTTACCCTATTTTCTCTTGGTTTACATCATTTGAACAAATACCACTTAGTTCTCTTGTCAGTTATATGTTGTTGCTGTTGCTGTTAGGTGCCATCAAGTATCCAACTCATAGCAATTCTATCTACAACAGATGAAACAGTACTGTTAGTGTGTCTGTGCTATTCACAGGGTTTTCAATGGCTGATTGTTTTTGGGGAGTGGACTGCTAGGTCCTTCTCCCATGTCAATTATATACTTAAGAGTAAATTCTTCCCTCAACTTTTTTTCACTAACATAGAAAATGACTGAAGTATCAAACCTAAGAGTAATTCCTCGTGCACTTTTCTCTCTCCCCACAAATGTAATCTGCCA
>VMDO01017534.1:0-44632 GCA_007922755.1 Pedetes capensis | reverse complement strand
CTATTGTCAGTGCTTCTCTGCTGTTCATAGGGTTTTCAATGGCAGATTGATTTTTGGGAGGGGGTTGCCAGGTCCTTCTCCCAAGCCTACAGCTTCTGGTGTTCCCAGGCGGTCTCCCATCCAGGTACTAACCAGGCCCGACCCTGCTTAGCTTCCGAGATCTGATGGGATCAGATGCCACAGGGCTACAGCTGCAGGCAAGGAAATGCTAAAATTAGGTAAAACACAAGACTTCCTTGACATAAATATTGTTGTAAAAATTAAATCAGCCAAACTTGAGGAAACTTTAATTTGAGGAGTATCGGAAACCTTTCAATATCAGATATATAAGAGCTTAGCAATTTAAACACATAACCTAATATTTTAAATTTATTACTCAAATTATAAAACTTCATTGTATATTAAATAGTTAATTGTGTTGTTAGGTGCCCTGAAGCCGAGTCTGACTCATAGCAACCCTATATACAACAGACAAAACACTCCCAGACACAGTGCCATGCCCAGCACTATATCAGTGTTTCTCTGATATTCATAGGATTTTCAAGTCCTTCTCCCTAGCCTGCAGTACCTGGTATTCCCAGGCAGTCTCCCATCCAAGGACTAACAAGGCTGAACCAGTTTAGCTTCCGAGATCAGGTGGGATTGGATGCCAGGATGCTATGGCTGCAGACAAATAGTTAATAAGGACAAGCAAAAAGAAAACATCTTTTAAATCACACATAATAATATTGTTATCATTTGATCACTTTTTCTATGCTAACACATGGGATTGCAGAGTACCTAGAGGTTTGTGAGTTATGTCTTCTACTCATGATTATATAAAGAAGGCTTTTCATATTAATAAATATAAAGCATTATCATTGATCTTATTTGCTATATCACATTCATTTTAGACACATCTTAATTATTTAAGTCATCTCTATTTAGACATTTGGATTATTCCCTTTTATTTTGCAGAAAGTATAAAATAAACATTTTTGCTTAAGCATCTTTATACATACAGTATATTGAATTATTGCCTTGAGGTAGATGATTAGAAGTGGAATTTTTGAGCTAAATAATACATACACATATATGATGGATATTATTATGTTTCTCAGCAGAATAATCCAGCAGAAACAGCCAGTAGTGTATGAAAAAGTGCTCATTTTCCAAAATCTCAGTCAAAACTAGATGTCAGCAATCTTTTTAATCCTTGCTATTCTGAAAAACATATCTCATTATTATTTTAATGTGCATTTGTTTCACATTTTTAATGTTTCATGTTCCTATTAGTAAATTTACTATTCACAGCCTTAATCTGTTTTTTATTAGATTTTCTTTCTCTTATTCATTTATAATAGCTCTTTAAATGCTAAGGATATCAATCTTTTCTCTGTCATGATGATTACAAATATAATTTTCTAGTTTTACAGATATAATACTTTTGCCATATGGAACCTCGCATCTTTTTTGGTTTTGCTTTGTTTATTTGAGATGGTTTTGCTATGTATCCCAGACTGGCCTCAAACTTAGGATCCTCCTGCCTCAACCTCGCAGTCTGTACCACCATACCTGGCTGGAATCTCACTTTTTTTTTTTTTTCCGGTACTAGGGGTTGAACCCAGGGCCTCGCACTTGCATGCTCTGCAAGTGCTGGACCACTGAGCTGTGCCCCAAGCCCATTTTTTTACTTTTTGAGACAGGGTCTCACTAAGTTACACAGACTGCCTCTGGTCTCAAACTTGTGATCCTCCTGCCTCTGCCTCCCGAGCCTCTGGGATTACAGGCATGCGCCACCATGCCCGGCCAAATCTCACATCTTTATTGTCAAATATTTCAGTCTTAAGTGGCCAATAAATACATGAAAAATGGTTCAGCACCTTTAGCTATCAGGGAAATGCAAATTAAAGCTACATTGAGATTCCATCTCACTCCAATAAGGATGGCTATAATTAAGAAAACAAAAAACAATAAATGCAGGTAAGGATGCAGGGAGAAAGGAAACCTTATACACCATTGGTGGTAATGTAAATTAGACCTGGCCACTATGGAAATCAGTATAGAGGTTCCTCAACAAAGTAAAAATAGAATTACAATGTGATCCAGCTATACAACTCCTAGGTATATACTTGAAGGAATCAAAGTCAGAATACCACAGAGATACCTCACACCCATGTTTATTGCAGTAGTATTCACAATAGCCAAGTTACAGAATCAGGCAAAGTGTCCACCAAAAGATTAATGGATTTTTTAAAAGTACATATACACAAGGATTTTTGTTCAGCCATAAAGAACAAAATCATGTTTGTAGGGAAGTAGGTGGAACTGAAGCTCATCATTTAAGTGAAATAAGCCAAACTCAGAAAGGCAAGTATTTCATGTTTTCTCCCAAATGTAGAATCTATATTTTTTAAAAAGACATGAAAGTAGAATGGGGACTATTTGGGAAGAGGAAGAAGACCAGTAGATGGAGAGAAAGGGGAGACAAGAGGAGATAATTGGAGGGTGAATATGATCAAGATATATTATATACATATATGAAAATGTCAAAATGAAACCTATTATTTTGTATAGTTAATATACACTAAAAATATAGCTGTGAATCCATCAAAGTCCTTAACACAAATCCTTGGCTAAACCACATCTTGGGCTGGGTGTGGTGGCACATGCCTATAACCCCAGCACTCAGGAGGCAGAAGCAGGAGAATCACTGCAAGTTTGAGGCCAGCCTGGGCTATATAGCAAGTTCTAGGCCATCCAGAGCTATGGAGCAAGACCCTGTCTTAAAAATAATAATAATAACTAAGCAAATAAACCACATCTTGGAGGTGGAATTGATTAGAATTAGCTTATGTTGTTTTAAGGTAGATGTTTACATCTGACCTTGTTCCCACTATAAGAATTTTAATATGTCTAATATGAAATTGGTAAAACTCCTGATAGAACTTCCTGAATGACTAAACTGGAAAATGTATCCCATTCCCCCTCAAAATAATATTCAGTCTTTTCCTTCTGATTTTTGCCACTGAGGTAATATTTAAAAAGCCCTTCCTAAATCAATATATATACCTATAGCTTCTCCCACATTTCTACTTCAAATATTCAAATATTTTATCCATGTGTATTTAAATAGAGTTTCAAATTAATTTTTGGCTACACTGTTAACAAAGTGTGTCTGCATCATTTGTTAAATTATTCCTTCTTTCATCACTTATTTGAGATGCCACTTTTCTCAGCTATTTCAATTCCTACTATACATGAAGACCCATTTCTCAACTCCTTATATTTCTCCCTTGCTATTGCTGATTCCTTCTACAACAAGACCCTCTCATTTCCTCAGCTGGTCATCTGTCAAGACTGAGCTCCACCCATGCTGAGTGGTCCTCACTGATGTTTCCAGTCTTCCTTGAAGTGAGGCAAGAAATGGCTGCTCTCCCCCAAAAAGGTGACTTGGACCCCAAATTACATCATTTAGTAACTGTTTTTGTTTTAACCAGTAATCATAAGTCTTTATTATTCCTTGCATAGACTTTATGCATTAATTCAACAGCAAGCCATAAGGGTACCTGGTTCAGAACATGGTCAAGTAAGGGCCACCATGCCATCTAAACCTAAAATCACTGCTCTTCATCTTATTCTTAGCCCTTCTTGTTTAGCCTGGCTTTCCATGTCTCCCATTGTAGAAGGCAAAGTTCTTACAATGCTCTAGGCCTGACATGAGCTGGCCCACCTTTTCCTGTCCAATATCACTTTCTACAACAACTTTGACAACCTCCACTTCAGCCACACTGATGTTTTCATTATTTCTTGAACGCTCTGGTATGGCAGGCAGGTTTTTCCTCAGAACATATGTACTGGTCATTCCTGCTTCCTGGAATTTTCTTCCCTCAGATATCTACATGTATAACTTGCTCACTTCCCTCATGTTTCTGCTGAAATGTTACTTTGCAAAGGATGCCTACCCAAACAATCTGCTCTGGATGGAACTGTGCTTCCTTTCCCCCTAAAAAATTCATACATTGAAGTCCAATCCCCCATATTACTATATTTGGACATGGAAACTATAAGGAGGCCAGAGCAAAGGTTATAAAAGTTTATAATGGTGAGACCTTAATCCAATAGGACTGGTGTACTTATAACAAGAGGAAAAAACACCAGATTTCTTTCACCAGAGTATATAGGAAAAAGGCAGCCATTTACAGACCAAGAAAAGAGTCCTCACCAGAAACTGAGTTTGCTGGAACTTTGATCATGGATTTCAGGCCTCCAGAACTGTGAGAAAATAAAAGCCTGTTGTTTGAGCCACCCAGTATGGGGTATTTTGATATGGTGGCCTATTGGTTTCATTCGCTGATGTAGCCCCAACATACAGAACTGTACCTGAGACATAGCAGTTTCTCAACAAATACCTTCTGAATAAATGAATGAATCATAGCCAGCTCCTTCTTGCTTTTGGTGAATTCTCTCATGGAAGCTCTATTTTCTATTCATCAGATGACATCTTGATAAGTCCATCTGGGTTAGTTACTTTTCTCAACAACTGTGATAAACTACATGACAGATCAGCGTAAGGAGAAAGGAGAGGTTTATTTGGCTCACAGTTTAGAGGATCTCAGTCCATGATGCATGGTGAGTGGAGGCATGGTGAGTGGAGCAGCTGGCAACAGGGCCTGTAGTAGAGAACATCACATGATGGCATCAGGAAACAGAGAGAGCAACAGGAACTGGGGGCCAGCATAAAACCTCCAAAGGACCGCCCCCAGTGACCTACTTCTGCCAGCTAGGTCCCACCTCCCAAAGTTTCACAGCCTTCCATTGCAACACCACTACCTGGGGACATACCATTCAAGCACGTGACCTTTGGGGGACACGTTAGATTCAACCATAACACTTGGCTGGCTGTTAGGTACCACTGAGTCAGGTCCAACTCATAGCCACCCTCACAGGGTTTTCAATGGCTGATTGTTTGGGAGATTGTTTCGGGAGTGGGCTGCCACATCCTTCTCCCATCTTTATAGTGCTGAGGATTGAACTCAGGGCCTCAGAGAGCGCAGAGCAGCACTCTACCAACTGAGCTAAACTCTAGCCCATAACACCATCCCACCTTAATTAAGAACACCATTTGAGTCCTTTACCCAAGTGGGTCTTCAGTTCCCATAACTATCAGTGCAAGGCAATAGGATACTAAAGTGGGAGTGAGAGATCCCTTTCTCTGGGCATATCTGAATTTCAAGTCCAACTCATCCAGAACATTTGGTGTTTTAATTTGGGATTCTCTCAGAGCATAAGGCCAAGATATGGATGCAGGTGACTCATTTAGGATGTGATACCAGAGGTTAGGTGTGAGGGAGCAGGCAGAGTAAGGCAGGGAAGGAAGAAAGGCAAGGAAAGATATGTCTTGAACTAATTACTGCTGTAGCCAACTGGAGAGCAATCCTGTTGGTGGCCCATTGGAAAATGGTGTAGAATATGCTTTAGAATTAATCCTCCATGGAAGGTGAAGCATTTATGGCCCATCCCTGACCTCTTTTGTTTCAGAGTGGCATCCAGAAGTATTAACTCTCATGCCACACTCCTCACTCTACTCCCAGGCTGTTGTGTACATAGGCTAGGCAAGATTCAGCAGGAACTTGGAAGAACCCTTCAGTATGTGCAGGAAATGGCCACCACAGCTACAAATGAAATCACAGGGAGATGGAGAGCACAAAAAGCATTGGCTATATTTGGTTACCATAAGTTACATTTAAGAACCTCTTTAGCATCTCATGATCAAAATATTTCCACACACTATTACTAAGCTTTCATTTCTTCACATGTTTAAATGAATTTTGCTAGAAGGATATGACCTACAATGTGGCATGCTGGACCCTTAAACTAAGAACAACCAACCACTCCACAGACAGAAAACTAGCTTGTAGTTCTTAATTCACCTTTATTTTCATCAGTGAGTTGCTCACTGGATTATAAGAATGCTCCTTTTTCACTATAGCTCTCCCTCTCAATAATTTTCAGTGTGTATTACTGATCATCACTGTATTACTGATCATCACTGTTCCTCTTGGGATAACATAGGCGTGATATTTCAGCAGGAACTGCTATCTCTCTCATCAGACTCCCCTGAGAGCCTCCTCTGAAAGCTCATCCTTCTCACTGATTAATTAAAACTGTCACACCATATCAGCTAAATGGTACAGTATCCAGAAACCACAATGATTTGCTCAGAGAAAAACATTTCCAAATGAGGACTTCATCTAAGGACAGAGTGTTCATCTTTTCTCCAGGAAGCCACAACTAAATCAATCCCATATTTTAAAAATACAAGAAGCCTAATACATATAAGAATGGTAAATTAAAATACTTACTTGCAAAACCTACAGAAGAAGTCAGGTGCAGTGGTGCATGCCTGTAACCCCATTGACTCCGGAGGATGAGGCAGGAGGATTGCAAGTTTGATGCCAGGGGCAGTGTGCATAAATTAGTAAGACCCTGCCTTAAAATAAAATAAAAATATCAGAAAGGGACTGAGAGTACAGCTCAGTAGTAGAGCACTTGCAAACTATATCCAAGGCCCTGGGTTCAACCCCTAAGCAGTACCAAAACAACAACAACAACAAAAAAAAATATTACACGGAAAGATGAGGAACTGGAACATATAAAAAGAGATTTTCAGAGGTTCACCTCTGGACAGTATTTACGGTGGGGAGAAAATATTTGTGTCCATAACCATCTCAAATACCATGTCTGATAGTTTGAGATATGTTCTGGTTTGAATATGAAATGTCCCCTGCAGGCTCATTTGCTAAATGCTTGGTCCCCAGCTTGTGACACTATTTTGGGAGGTTCTGGAAACTTTAGGAAGTGGGGCCTAGTTGCAGAAAGTATATTGCTGGGGGTTTGCCTTTGAAGGTGAAACCTAGATCTCTTTTTATGTATATATCGGGCTGGGATTTAGCTCAGTTGGTAGAGCGCTACTGTGCAGTCTCTGAGGTCATGAGTTCAATTCCCAGCACCACAAAATGGGAGAAGGACCTGGCAATCCACTCCCAAGGCAATCCCGAAACAACAACATGACATTCTGCCCAAGCACATGAAGCCAAACAACCATGGACTGAACCCTCAGAAATCATGAGCCAAAATAAATCATTCCGCTGGGCACAGTGATTCACACCTGTCATCCCAGTGACTCAGGAGGCAGAAGCAAGAGGATTACTGAGTCAAGACCAGAGGCCACCTGTGTAACTTAGACCCCATCTCAAGATAAAAAATAAACAATGGACTGGGAGTGCAAGCCCAGTAGTAGATCACCTGGAAAGTATGTGTGAGACCCTAGGTCCAACCCCTAAGTACCAAAAATGAAAGTAAAAATAAGATAAACCTTTCCTCCATTTAAGTTGTTTAAATCAGATCTTTTGTCACAGCAATGAGAAAAGTAACTACCATAGAATGCAAGTATAACTCTTGAATTATGAATATTCCTGGCCAGGAGGGCATGTCTTGCCTATAGTAAATGTTCAATATTTGTGTACCTGTTTTAAAAAAGCAAAACACAAAAAGTGAGAGATCACTTTCAGGGATTCCTCACGAAGCCAAGGGCTTTGTAAGCATGAAAGGGATCTCTTTCAACTGAATCCCTGACTCTTCACCTGAGAAAATAACCACCACTTTAGGTTTAGTATTTCCTCAAATATTCTTCAGATTCAGATTCAAGGAGTACTGAGCACTCATTATGTTCCAGGCAATACACCAGATGCTTCAAACAAAGTTTACCTCATTTAGTCCTCACTCAAATCCCATGAGATAGACACCTACTGTTCAGTATATGAGAAAAGTAGGTGTCAGTGAAGCAGAGTCTTTTGTCCACGGTGGCACAGCTAAAAAAATGTACTGCCAAAATTGCAACTGCAAGTTTAAGGAGTAGGTATCTTTGTTTAAATACTTCAAATTCTCTGACATATCTGCCATCAAGACCAGGTTTCTTTATGACTCCTCCCCTTGAATCTAGGCAATCTTCTAGCTGCTTTGACAACAAGAGAAGGATAAACTGATGCTATGGGAAATCTCTTTTTTTTTTTTTTGAGACAATGTCTAGCTATGTAGCCCAGGCTTGCCTTGAATTTCTGATCCTCCTGCTTTAGCCTCTCCAGTGCTGGGATTACAGGAGTGTGTCACCATGCCCAGCTGGGATTTCTAAGGCTAGGTCATAAAAGGCCATGTAATACTTTGTCCTGGTCACACAAAGCATCCTGAGCCCCCTCCAACCCTTCCTAGAACTATTGAGATTTCTGTGTCCATTCTTCACATTGTTCAATTCCCTGGTAATATACTGGTTAAAATTCAGCACTTTCATTCTTCACACTTCTCCCTATTGTCTGAGAAAGCAGAAAAAGTCTCACATTTCTCATTCTTTCCATCTCTAGACCTGATCACTATGCCTTCTTCAGTGGAAGTCACTGTTTTCCACAGATATCTACATTCACCCACCTTAGAGGCCTGACTCTCATTCTCTCAACAATAAGCATGAGACAAGGAAGGCAGCCATCACTCTCTCCTCTAGGGGCCTTTAGCCCAGAGAAAGCAAAAGTGCCAGATCAAGAGCTTGTCCAGACAGGAAAAGCAGAGAATCCTCAAGACAAAACTGCAGTTTTATGAGAATTTAATTTTATGAAGCCCTCACTTTTAGTACATGCTATTGCTTTAAAAACTGAGCATAGATGGACAGTACCAGGATCTCAATCAGATTAAAACAATTAACTGAATATAGAAAACACAATTCAAGATTACTATGCTGACACTCTCCCAGAATAAAAGCAGGGATTTGGGAAGATCTTTCTGTTTTAGGGACTCTAATTAGGAATATCCTATCCCAAAGCAGAGCATAGCACATTGTAGAGGCTGTGGTTTTTTGTCTAATCAGGGTACAATGTACACCCAGAAAGAGTAGGTGAACATCCTGCATTCTGGGAGCTTGGAAGCAATAGGACATTCTCATCCCTAGACAGAAAGAGCCAGTTGTGGTGGTGCATGGCAGTAATCAATGAGCTGTGGAGGATGAGGCAGGAAGATCTCAAGTTTGAGGACAGCCTGAGCAACACTTTTTGGGGGGACTGGTGTTTAGCTCAGTTGGTAGAGTGCTGCTCTGCCCAATCTGAAGGCTCAGGTTCAACCCTCAGCACTATAAAAATGGGAGAAGGACTTGGCATTCCACTCCTGAAGCAATCATGAAACAATTAGCCCTTGAAAACCCTATGATGGTCACTATGAGCCAGACCCAATTCAATGGCAACTAATAACAACAACAGACACAAAGACTAAGCATGTACTAGCTGAGGCCTGGAGTTCTATTCAAGGTTTATTTCTTTGATTTAAGGCTTTGTTCATCTTTACAAGGCAAAGGTCTTGCAAATTACTTGCAACTTACCAGTAGTAGCAATTCTTGCTAACTGCCTACCTAGCATCCCTTTTCCCTTTACTTTGTGGTTATAAACCCCAATTTGGAGGCTGAGGATACCAACATGCTCAGATTTCATTTCACCTAAGGGATGGTCAGGGCTGGGATTTAGCTCAGTTGGTAGAGCTCTGCGCTGCAGTCTCTGAGGTCCTGAGTTCAATTCCCAGCACCGCAGAAGTGGGAGAAGGACCTGGCAATCCACTCCCAAGGCAATCCCGAAACAGTCAGCCATTGAAAACCCTATGAGGGTTGCTATGAGTCGGATACCGACTCGAGGGCACCTAACAACAACAACAACAAGGGATGGTCATGTGACCCAGCTCCAGCTTACAATATTAGAAAGGAAACCATTGGGAGGGGCTGCTCAGAAAGCTTGTTAAAAGACACAGACTTCTGAAAATAATGGCCCTTTCCTTCTCTATTCTTCCTTCATGGATGATGGATGCAATTTGTGGAGGCATAGCAGCCATCTTGCAAACCCAAGAAGAGCTATCTTCATGGATGGCAGATCACAAAGACAGAAGGAGCCAAATTTCTAATAAAATCAATATGGTGGAGCTATAGTCAGCTTATCCCACCAGATGAGGGACACATACCCTGTTGTGTTAAGATAACCCCTCTAGAGACACGTTTTTGCTAAGAGGAGTCAAAATAAATCCTGAACAGGTACAATATTACAATTTTTTGAGAAATCATCTAGAGAGTGAGTTTTGAAATGAGCAAGAAACCACAGAGAAGTTATGGGCTCTAAGAACCCTATAGAAGAAAGGGGTCCCTGAAAAAGAAAATGTGAAATGAGAGGTATGGGGCCCTGAACACCAGTTTATCATAAACAAATTTTCTTAGTGTCTACCCTGTATCTAAACTAAATGAATGGAGAAATAATTCCATGGCCTCCCTTAAATGGGAGATAGGGAGGTATTTTTACAGCATCTTTATGAAATAATAACTTGAATGCTCAACATGCTGATGCTTAAGGATGATTTTTCTGGGACAAATCTAGGTGAGTCACGATTCTAGTCAAGAATTTTTCATAAACAACAAATCAGGCCAAAGGTTTCCCAGAATGATGGCACCACAGGAACTGGAGGGGGGCATGAGTGCGCTGATTAAAATCAGCACTGAATAGCTCTTTTTATTCTCCTGAAATGCAATTTTTATTTGTTGGACATCAATAGTCCATAAGTTGTTACAAACATTACCTAGGTCCACTTGAATATTTTATCAAGCGCTTTTTTAATCTAAGAGAAAATACATCAAATAACTCTAAAAAGAAAAATATGGACCAATTTTCAACTTTCAGTCTAAAATATTCATGTCATGATTTCTTGCATGAAGAGTTAATGCATAAAATCAAGGGTAGACCAATGTTCAAAATGATGAGGATTTCCTTTAACTTGGGATCATCTGTACTGTTTACCACCTCTCTTTTAGGAACACGTTGCTATAAATTGTAGGTATATTTTGTAAAATCTCACCGAAAGATAAGTAGGTGGGGATCAAATAAGCTACAATGGTTGACTTAAATCCCACAAAGAATTCATCCATTCTCCAGCACTGGGGTAGAGCAGCAATTCTCAAACTTTATAATGTGCAAGAAGAATCATCTAGGGATCTTGTTAAACAACAGGCCCTAATTTAGCAGGTGACACCTGAAATCCTGCAGTTCTTATAAGCTCCCAGGTGGCGATGATGAAGGTGGTCCATGAACCACACTTTGAGAAATCACAAAGTAGAGCATGGGCCAACTGGGCTGCCCGTCAGGATCATTTAGAGATCTTTTTTAAAAAATAAAAAAGTCTTGGGCCACATCCCAGCCCTACATAACCAGAATCTCCAGGAAAAAGTGCAGGAGTTTGTATTATTAACCATCTCCCCAGGCAATTCCTATTCAGCCGTGAGATGCACCTGTCTGCAATGAGTAGAGCAGCATGTCTCAGAGAATAGCTGTTCGGCCCCTAACTCAGAATCGCCTGAGGAGCCTGATGACCGGGCAGATACCTCTCTGCAGATACCTCCGTTCTGCTGCCTGAGCAGTAGGCAGAGGGATGGAGGGAATCAAAAAAATAAGGAGATAGTATAAAATGGGAAATTGACATCACTTCAACTCCCACCTGGCAGGAGGAAAGAGAGCCAATTCTCCTGGAAGTGACAGCATGGCGTATGCCTCCCACTGCCTGACCACCTGCACCTCCTTCCTTTTCTTCCTCTCCCTGGCAACTGCGTCAGCCAACGCTGTCCCTCAGGGGCTGCTAGGGGCCCTGGTTAAAGAGAGAAGTGAAGAGAAAGAAATTGAGAGGGGAGAGAAAATAAAGTGGAGCTATAGGAATTATAAACGGCCATTGCCTTCTGTTTATATTGCAGTTCAACTCAATGGAAACAAATGCCTATTTTAATATCTCTACTGGATGAAATAACAATATATTATTCAGCCAAAAGAGTGCATTCCAGTTGGATAAAATTGCATCTATGTGCAGAAAATTATCTGGAAGGTTGTGAATTGTCTTAATCCCCAAGTGGTAAAATTTAGGGTAATGTTTTCCTTACTTTCACTTACTAATCAGTATTGTTTGAAAATTTTACACCAGGCATACATTATTTTTATAATCAGAAATAAATAATAAAGCCATTATAATTGGAGAAAACCAAAATAAGAAGGCATGGTGCTAAAATACTGTAGGGAACAGATTAGGAAGGTTACAGCCCCTTCCTTCTAGGAGCTGACAAACTCAGTAGTCAGACTCATGGGTGCTTTCTGAGTTGCAGAGATATGCAGCTAGGTGGCCCCACAACAGATGTCCATGCTGGGCTCACCTTTAGGGTGTGGCATTTGCTCCAAAAGTCTAAGATGGATCCCAAATGTATGCTACTGAGTGCAGATCTGAAGAGTTTAATGTATTAAAGAGGGGAACTTATCAAGGTTGATTAATATGAATAAAGTTGGTTCGGAAAGAAATGTATTGGTGAGGAGAATTTAGAAAAAAAAACAACTGTAATGCTACAGAAACACAGCATTCTTGCAGCTATAGGAGGGAGATGAACCCATAGTTTGGGAGGAGATTGAGCAAGTAAACCTTGTCAAAGGTGGAACCATTCCTGTTTGCCCTGGGAATTGCTCCTCGTGGTACTGAGATTATAATAGAGTTGCTAAATACAAATGAATTAAATGGTAACTAGGCATTCCACAATGATCTCTGTAGAAGTATTAAGGAGCTTTGTACATCAGATGAAAGAGGAGCTCAAGAGGAAAAGAATCTAGGGTAAATAGAGTCTGCTTACATGGGAATGCAGCGCTGTGATACCTCCCACTGACTTTAATAATGGTCATGCAGAATAACAAACTAAATATTTGTGAATCCATATTGCCTCAGTGTCCTGCATACAGCATGAGGAAGGGGAGGAAAACCAGAAAAAGCCACCTGGAGGGAGGTCAAAAGTGCAAATCACTCCTAGGATTTTGAAAGCCAGGTCAGCAAACCTTCCTTAAACTCCAAGTTTCTGAACTTGCTCTTTTGCCACCTGCAACCTAAAGAGATCTTTTTTAATTCCCTGTATCTATCCCTTTCTCAGGGCTGGGATTTAGCTCAGTGGGTAGAGCGCTGCGCTGCAGTCTCTGAGGTCCTGAGTTCAATTCCCAGCACCGCAGAAGTGGGAGAAGGACCTGGCAATCCACTCCCAAGGCAATCCCGAAACAGTCAGCCATTGAAAACCCTATGAGGGTCGCTATGAGTCGGATACCGACTCGACGGCACCTAACAACAACAACAATCCCTTTCTCAAGCTCTAGCTTCATCAGGGAACACCAGTTCATTAAG
Source organism: Pedetes capensis (assembly GCA_007922755.1). Lineage (NCBI taxonomy): Eukaryota > Metazoa > Chordata > Mammalia > Rodentia > Pedetidae > Pedetes > Pedetes capensis. The sequence goes on along the minus strand of VMDO01017534.1, from coordinate 31,387 downwards.
TGACAAATGTGAGCCTAAATACTAAATCACAAACACTTAAACCATTATGAGAAGAGTGATCAAGAGCAGAAAAAGGGAGGAGTTTCTGCTTTGGAGCTTCAGATACACTTTTGCCTCAAGCGATCTCAGCAACTTGCTGTAAGGACTAGGGAGGAAAAGCTTGACTTCACTAACACATTTCCATGGAGTTTTTTTCCCAGCCATTGTCCTAACTGCTGAGAAACAAGAAAATAAAAAGAGAAATGTGTCTGGGAGATGGGAATGGGACTGGGGAAAGAGGGAGGAGGGAGAAAGGAAGACTGAGTAGAGACAAGTAATTGTGACACAATGTCATGAAAAGTGGGCGCTGTGGCCTACCCTGGGTCATATCCTGTCTACTTGTGGTATTTCTATTGCTCTATTGGTTTCACCTACATATTCAGCATGTGGAGGGTTGCCAGAGCACTTACAATGCCTAGGGCTAGTTTTACTACTAGAAAAAGATAGTATTTACTAGGTTCTTTGCAGTGACTTTGAAAATACGTGTGATAAAGCATCAATATTTGACATCAAAAGAAGCATCTCAAAGGAGAAAATGAGTAATCAAAAATAGGAGATGAGAAATAGTCACGGACTTATTTGCCACCAGTGTTAATTATACATGGATGTCATTTTGGTTTGAAAGGATACTGCATTTGGGAAGCTTTGAATGGTACTGATTATTTCTGTGTCTCTTAGGATCTCAGATCTAAAACACCTGGCCACCTCCCCTGAGGAAGCCACTGGTTCAGCATTAACTTTGCAGGCACTCTCAACCTAAAATATTGCTACAGACATTAATCATTGTGCATCAAGATTTTGATCTTTTTTGCTTGTTCTCTGAGAAGATGCACACAAAAATTACTAAATTGCCTGCTATATGCCTGAGAGGGCAGAGTTTTACAAGATTCTCTCCAAAAGGCAGTGTATATAGTATATACTCATGCTTCTGCAACATGATAGGTCTTACACCCAACCTCCATTACCCAATTAATTCTCATTAATCATGGCTGAAAAGTCTGACTTTGAGAGGCATTGAGAACCTAATTACTCAAAATGTGATCTCTGGATCAACAGCATCAGCAGTATCTAGGGGCTTGTTGAAAATGCTCCAGCCCAGACCTCCTGAACCAGAACCTAATTTCAATAAGAACTGCAGGGGATGGGGGTGCACTTACAAGTTTGAGAAGTGCCACTCTAGATCCTCTCTCAAGGAGGTCATTTATATCAGGTTCTATTCTTAGCAGGAAACACTTTGAAAAATGTAAAGCTACACAGGGCTGCAAAAACTAACCAAAAAATGTGCAGTGTTTAGGGAATATTGAAAACAAGCCAGCAAAACAACTGTTTATAAAAGCTAACATTTCAACACAACTAACCACTCAACACTACACTCATCCTTTTTGTGCTTTCTGTCTTTCCCTAAAATGCCACATGGTTCTTTTGGCATAAGTAGCTCGCAGATTTGCAGTGGGAATTAGACAAGAACATCTTCTCCTTCCTTTCCTTAGAGATTCAAGGATGGGGGCTGGAGCAGGCAGCAGGGAGCACTTCTGAGGCCAGGAGTAAGCAAAACAAATCAGAAAAAAAGGTGCCAAAATAGGAATGCCAGAGGGGACATAAGGGCACAAAACTTCAAGAGGGGGAGGAGAGTGATACACTGCCAGGTGCCTGGCACCAGAAAGGCACAGAACTGCAGAGCAGGTTTAAAATTTATTTTAATTAACAAGTAAAAACTGCATATATTTATGGTGTAAAATATGATGGTTCAAAATAGGTATATATCATGGAATGGCTAAATCAAGCCAATTAACAAATGCATTATCTCACATCATCATTTTTATGGTGAGAGTACTTACAATCAACTTTCTTAGCAACTTTCAAATGTATCATACTTTTATTATTAACTTTAGTCATCATATGTATAACAGAGCTCTTGAACTTATTCTCCTGTTTAACTAGAATCTTATGCACTTTGACCAAGATGTCCCTAATCCCCTTCTCAGCTCCTGACCACCACCATTCTACTCACTGATTCTATGAATTTATCTTTTCTCGATTCCACATGTAAGTAAGGTCATGTAGTATTTGTCTTTCTGTGCCTGGCTTATATTGCTTAACATAAGGTCTAATGTCCTCCAAGTTCATTCATTTTGCAATTGAGAGGATTTCCCTCTTTTTTGTGGTACTAGGGGGTTGAACCTGGGGCCTCACGCATGCTTTGCAAGCACTCTACCACTGAGATGAACTCCCAGCCCATTTTTTTACTGTTTATTTTGAGACAGGGTCTCCCTAAGTTATACAGGCTGCCTCTGACCTCGAAATTGTGATCCTCTTGCCTCCATCTCCCAACTTCCTGGGATTACAGGCATGCGCCACAGTGTCTGGCCCTTGTTTCCCTCTTTTTAAAGATTGAATAATATTCCAGTGTATATGTGTGTGTGCACTACTGCATTTCCTTTATCATCTGTCAATGGACACTTAGGTTGCTTCCATATCTTTACTATTGTGAATAGTGCTGAAAAGAACATGGAAGTGCACATATCTATTTGACACACTGATTTCATTTCCTTTGTACATATACCAAGTAGTGGGTTGGATGGATCATATGGTAGTTTTACTTTTAATTTTTTGAGGAACCTCCATACTGTTTTTCATAACAGCTGGCCCAGCAGTGGAGTCTCAATAATGACTAAGGGTGGGACTGGGAAATGATCCTGGGGTAGAGTGGGTGGCCACCATAGATTAAAGCTACTATGTTTATTGTTTAGGAATCAGTACCTGATGGGTAAACCCAGGTAAATAACCAGGAAAAGATCCAGTTGATTCAATATGGGAGTGAAACAATGAAATAATTTCAACTGAAAGAAATATGAAGGTAAATTAGTCTAATACCTCTGGACATTCTGGTGGAAATGAAAGGATAAAGATGGATGTAATCTTGAAGAAGATAATCTAGGGTAGAGTGCTAGGTATAGAACCAGACCTCGTCTAAACAGCAAAATAGATATTTTGCTGCCAACATCCTATCTTGGCATCCTGCCTCCTCTTCCAACCTATATTCAAGCCCCTCATAGAATCTTTCAACCAATTCCTTTAAACCTATAGGTAGCAACCAACTGATTTGTGACACTCTTTCGAGGAGATTTTATTTGGTTGTGTCCTCTTTAAAGATCAAGCCATCTTCCAGACCCAAACAATGATGCCCCTAAAGCCACTAAAATCCATGTCAGCAGACACCTGCTCCATCTATCTCAACACCAGATTTGCATATGTGACATTCTGAAGGTAGAAGAAAGAGGACCTTTGTAACTAGAAGGCTTTTAAAAAGTAGATGACCTCAAATTTTCAACCCTAAGTTCTTGAGAGATTGATAAGGCCACTAACAGGCTGGGTTAAGGGAGAAAATGGATTTTTTACTAAATCAGGATTACTATTATAACAAAATTCTTTAATAAGACTATAGTTTGTCCTAGGCTTAATTTCAAATTTCTTTCATATTTTTTAGTCTTTTCTTGTTTAGGATACTTAAAATTTTTCCCAGATAACTATTATGTCTCCTTTTGTTCTTGGATTTCATGACACTCAAATATTACCCCAGTTGGTTCAAAGGTCTTGAATACCAAGAGAACAGAATTGATAAGAAATAAATGCTCTAATATTCTAGTTGTTGTTGTAAGGTGCCATCAAGTCAGTGTCCAACTCATAGCAACCCTACATACAACAGGCAAAACACTATTGCCAGTGCTTCTCTGCTATTCATAGGGTTGATTTGGGGAGTGGGTTGCCAAGTCCTTCTCCCAAGTCTACAGCATCAGGTGTTCCCATGTGGTCTCCCATCCAAGTACTAACAAGGCCTGACCCTGTTTAGCTTCCAATATCTGATGGAATCCGATGCCACAGTGCTATGGCTGCAGGCAATATTCTGGTGCAGAGAGTAAATGGGTTTTTAATCAATGATAATTAGAATTTGGTCTTCCTTGTGGATAATGTAGTATAACCAATGGCATTGAAGCATTAATTTGAACAGGAGAGAGGAAACAACAGTGCTCTCTCACTGCTTTCCTATACCTGTCATCTTCATAAGGTTTGTTTGGCTCACACAGATGATCTTGGTGGCAGTGCAAAACTGAGAACTGCAGCATATATTGCCAAATGTTACAGCTCCCACTTAATGTTCGCCCTCTAGCTTGTCAAATTAGACATGCTAGTAATATCCATAATTACATGTTGCAAGCAGGGGAGCTGCAGTATGAAGTATACTTAGATGCTAATCAGACTTCAGGGAAATCCCTATGAACAATGTATTCCAGCCTCCTCTCACCTCTGGCTTGTTGGCCAGGCAAATGTTCTTTTGTCATGCCCACATTTTACCCATAATTTCTAGGTGCCCCTGATAATTTAGAGTGCCTCTTGAAAGGAAAATAGCAGAAAGCTAATCCCTAGGGGTTCCTAGGTAACTATTTTCCAGTTTTATCAAGCTTCTGTTGTATTAATACTATCTTTGAAGACACCAAACATGAAAGCTTAAGATCAGGGCTACCCTCAAAGATTCATATGCCTCAACTTCCCATTGAGTCTTTCTGAGACTCTTCTCCACCCATGCTCCTTCCCCAATCCCAGCTATTTCCACGTGTGCTGCCACCATGGTTTTCTCCCTTATACATTTAATCGATACACATTTATTGAACACCCACTATGAACCTGACACTGTCCTGCAAAGATGAGTGGTTCCTGTCCTCAAGGCAGTCACAGTAAGACGGAGGACACTGATACATGGAGAACGTATTCTAAGCCATGAGCTAACTGTAATGATGGTGATATATCCAGTATATGGCCAAAGTACTGAGGAGGGGAACCCAAGCTACCCTGGGGGTCTACACACACATGCTTGTACCTGTGCTACACACATGCATGTGTGTTTTGGAGAGCAGGGGATATGACAGGCAGATGAGTTTGCAAGTTTGTGGGTGACCAAACAGACAACTTCAGGAATGGCTTAATTATAAAAGCTTGAATTTTATCCTTACTGCTTCTTTTTACTGTAACACTGACATTTAATCAGTCTAAGAAAAGCATAGGGGGAAAAACACTCCAAGGAATGCTTTATAATCCAGAAAGGCTTTCATTTAAAACTCTAAAATCCCTACACTAAGCATATTTGTGTAGAGAATTTTTCCACTTGAATTTCTACATTGTTTTTAAACATCTTTGGGAAATGTTTAAAGAAAAAAAATATTCAACACCTAGCTAGCTTTCAAAAAGTAGATATTCTTTGCTTTCATCTCTATACTTAGCTCAAAATAACTGGATTAGTTTTTGCCAACATTTCTCAATACTTTCACACAAGAGCTAAGATAAATCATAAGAGATTTAATCTCAAAGGGTTCTTTCAGAGTTTAGGAGTGTAGAAGAGATTTATTTATGAACCATTAGCAACATAAATGGAGATTGCTCAAGGGACATAATCAGCCACTTTAAATAAATAGGATATGGCTACAAGGCAATAAAAACACAGAATGCACTTAAACATGAAAACCAATACATCTGGAGTTTTCCTACTTTAATATTATGTTAATATTATGTTAATTTTGTTATTGTTGTTTTTGTTGTTTTGAGGCAAATTGTCATTGTGTAGGCCAGGCTGGCCTGGAACTTGCTATGTAGATAAGGCTGGCCTCAAACTCACATTCATCCTCCAGCTTCTGCCTCCTGAGTGCTGGGAATACAGGTGTGTGCCACCACTCCTGGCTCATAATTTCTAGACATTTTTAGCAGAAGAACATAACTTAGATTGGAATGATTCTCAAAAATAACAATATTTGAGTTTGAATTAAGATAACTTATTGATCAATTTCAAACTGGTTTTGGCATTAGCTTAATAATGTTTATTTTCAGGAATAAATTGTTATTTCATAGCCACATTATATATACTAGCTTAATGAAGACATAATTTCTCTCATTCAAAAATAAAATGAAAAGATACAAACTAGTCTAATATCTAAGATGAATAATTTCATGCAGGGAATTGCATTTTCTTTCTTCGTATGTAGAGAATGTTTGAAGAAATGCTGAAGCTATGACATAATGAAAACACTATGGACTTCAGAGCAAATACAGCTGGGCTTGAGAGCTGGCAATTCACTTTTTGAATAAATGGAAAAATTAATAGTAATGTTTCATTTTGAACTAGTTTCTTAAATTCTCTTTAAAGTTGTTTTCTTATACATAAATCATGAAAATAATGCTATGAAAAATAAGATTTATGTTAATATATTTGAAGTCCCTCACTTGATGCCTAAAACATAGCAGATGCTAAGAAAATAGTGTGTCCAACTCATACTGACCCCCATAGGGTTTTCAAAGGCTGATTGTTTTGGAATTGCCTCAGGAGTGGATTGGAACATCCTTCTCCCATTTTTCGGTGCTAGAAGTCAAACTCAGGACATTAGAGACTGCGGAACAGCACTCTACCAACTGAGCTAAATCCCAGACTCGACTTGATGGCACCTAACAACAACAACAACCATGCTTGAGGAAGAAGGATGCAGCAACCCACTCCGGAAAAACAATCAGCCATTGAAAACCCTATGAATAGCAGAGAAGCACTAACAATAGTGTTTCATATGCTGTACGTAGGGTTGCTATGAGTTGAACATTGACTTGAAGGCACCTAACAACAACCACATGCTTGAAAAACACAAAGATTCCATTATGCTAACATCATTTCCAATGGCTTCAGCTTGTAATATGCCCTTTGCATACTCTTCAGTGGTGGTCACCAAAATGAGGCATGTATGCACAGGAGAGGGATAGCAGACCCCTTTGGTGCCCTGTCTATATCCTTCAGGCTTTATTATTTCCACATGCACCTGCCAATTGTAAATGACAGCATATGCACCTATTTATCTGGGGGGCATTCTCCAAAGTTGCAAAAGGTTATTTAGCCTGTTTATGAAAAAAGCTGGAAATGGAGTTTGTTGCCTCCTGGGAATAGCCTTCAATCAATGACTGGGGGGATATTAAGTATCCCAATTTCATCATCCCCTAAGAGGAATAAGTCTGAGTCCTCTGTCAAGGACTGTGAAGTCTCTGAGATTTTATGCTGCCTGTGAGCTAGCAGGTTAGCCTGCCACAGTTTCATGGATGCTGGCAGAAGACAGGAGATGCCTGAGTCAGCAACAAAGGACTTTATTATTCATAGCACAGCAGATAGCACAAGCTTCTTGTTCCCATTAATTCCCCATAACACCCAAATTCTGTGGGGGTGCTGTGGAGCAGTCTAAGTGGATGCTATGCACAGAGTGGGTCTGGGTCTGGGTCCTAGCTGAAGGACTTGAAGCTTAGAAATGTTCCATCTTACAAAAGCTACCAGCAAATTTGCCCAACCTTTGTCCCAAAGAAAAACATTATTATACTGGTAAGAAAACAAATCTGCTCTCTGCCCCTAAATGGAATCACTACCTATGTATTTTAAGGCTGTTTGCAACACAAATATCATTGAAAACATAGAAGACAACAGCTGCCACAGGGTGTGCAGAAACACCATGGAAAATAGTCACCCAACTGTGTGCACAACACCATCATACGTCCCCAGCAGGATTGAGCTCGTGTAGCCCACTGTGGCAACTCCTTTAAAAGTGTATCTTTCCTTAGCTTCCTTCCCTTCGGTCTCATTTCTCCACTATTGAACATCAGCTTCCTATGATCACCTGACAAATAAATGACTTATAGATACTTGAACAAAATTAGGATACTGTTGGGAAGAAAAGAGAAAATGGATGGTGGATCAGTCATGGGCAGATTCTACTACAAGTTACTTACATTTCTCCTGCAGGACTTAGAAGCATTTGCTCTTGGCATCATGGTTCAGCTAGCCTATGAAAATAAATAGAGCTATCTATCTTGCATTAATTCAAGATACAGTTTTAACTGAAATGCATTTTGCAGCATTTCCTAAACAACTGATTGAATACCTCATTGGTATAGCTAAACTACTAAGAAACTCATTGGTCCTAATGATTACTTGATAAGATTCTTTCATTGAAGAAAATGGACGTTATGATACCTTCTGATATATACATTCAGAATAGAATTTAGTAGCCCAGTTACTACCCATAAGAAAATAAGAATTCCTCATTTCAAAGAGTAGGATGCTCTTTAAGTCACAATGGTAAGGATTCACTTTAATTGCAGATATATAAAATCCAGAAAGACCAGAAAAAAAACTTTTTAGTGGATAGCTATAGTTCTAGCCACAAACAAAAAATAAGGATGTTTTCAGTTTGTTTCCCCAGATGGCTTCTAGCTTTCTCAGCTTCCAATTTTCATCCCTTTAACATGCTTCAGTTTGGGTACTGATATTCTAAATGGCAAGGTCTGTTCTAGGAAGAGCTGTATTACTGTGTCTATAAAACTGCTTCAGCACAATGCTCTAGTCCAGGGGCGTCCAACATTTTGGCTTCCCTGGGCCACATAGAGTAAAGAAGAAGTGACTTGGACCTCACATAAATTATATAGTATAGTTAATGCATATACATAAAAGGGGGTCACAAAGAAATCAAATGCTAAAAAAACATGATGTTAAAAGATTTTATGTGGCTACATTACTAGCTGCACTAGGCCATGTGTGGCCCACAGGCTACAGGTTAGACATGCCTGGTCTAGTCCATTGTTCTTTACATGTGGCCTCTGGATCAGTAGCATCAGCATCACCTGTGATGGCATTCTCAGCCCTACCCCAGAACTAATGTATCAGTATCTTTGGATGTGGGGCTCAGTCTCTTTCTAACAAGTCTTCTACATGATTCTTACTTGCACTCAAATGTGAGAACCACTGCCCAAGAGTCTAACCTGAAGTCCTTATTCAAGTAAGGACTTCCTGATGGCTTCTAAGTCAAGGAAATCATCTTTTAGTAACCTGATAACACAAACTGAAATGGCTTCAGAAAATGGTTTTGGGCTAAGCACAGTGGCACACATCTATAATCCTAGTGACTCAGGAGGCAGAGGCAGAAGGATCACAAGTTCAAGGATAGAGGCAACCTGCATAATGTAGTGAGACCTTGTCTCAAGATAAAAAATACAGAAAGAATATGGGGTGTAGGTCAGAGGTAGAGCACTTGGAAAGTATATGCAAGGCGCTGGGCTCAGCCCCCCAAGTACCACAAAAAAAGAAAGAAACAAGTTTCAATTGTGCTAATGGCAAATTACCTCAGAGATTACTAGTTTATCCTAAAGCCTGTGAACTAGAACATGGGCCATTTAATCACCAATTTTTGTTCCTCTTTTTAATGTATACTTTGAATGATTTTGATCTTTTGGCTATTTTGCCCCTTAGGTGACATTATCCTCATTTTATAAAGTGACATTCACATCTTCAAAAAGGTTTTCTGATTAACCCTATCTCCCTCTGATGTGGCATTTTACTCTGTGACTTGATGGCTTAACATTTGCATATTCATTTTGCATGACATTAATCTGCATTCGAGACACATGCTTTGAAAATACCCTGAGTAGGTTATATCCATCTGTCAGACTGGAGCTCAGCATAGATGATTTTTTCTCATCTCCTTGGATCTATTTGGCCTCTGTGCCTATGTAGGCCAATGCTATACCAGCTAAACACTGATACACATCGATGTGTGTGTGCATGGGGGAGGTGTAACTTTGCACCACAAAAAGAACAATGAAAGAAAGAAAGAAAGAAAGAAAGAAAGAAAGAAAGAAAGAAAGAAAAGAGAAAGGAAAGAAAAGAAAGAAAGGAAGGAAGGAAGGAAGGAAGGAAGGAAGGAAGGAAGGAAGAAAGAAAGAAAGAAAGAAAGAGAAAACATTCAAATGTCTTTAAGCCATACATCCAGGATCAAGTTTTTCCATATTCCCCACCATCTTTACAATGTCTGGCCCTAATTATCAACAATGAATAAAATATACTAAGAAGTCAATGAGGCCCGTTTTCTTCCAACTGACCAGCCAGAAAAACAACCATGCTCCTCTGTGGTGGCCACATGCTGAGATCTGGGTCACTGCTATAGAGGAGATCCCCAGGACTGAATGTTTCTCAGGATGCCAAACTTTTATTGCTGAAACCAGGATAGACTTGGGCAAACTGGAGTAGCTGATCACCTTCATTGAGGTATCTGATTCAGAGAACAGCAAAAAAGAATTATTAAGCTCAGCTTTCACATTGCACCCTGCCCACTACTCAGGCCAAGAAGCCAATGAGATAGCTTCAGTGTAAGACCTTCCCAATTCCTCTGACTGGACACTCTCTGGGGCAGCCCTGAGCAAGTTTGGACAGTGTGCAAAATGATTAGCTCCTCCACTTTCCCCATATTACAGTTTTCTTCATATCTATGTCCTTCCTTTGGCCTCCAGTCCCCTGAGTTTTCCCTTTCTTCTTTCTCCCACTCTTCCCATCAAACTTTGCTCCAGAGGAGATTTCATCCACATGACTTCAGAAAGACTGATGTAAAAAGAAGTGGTTGGTAAACCTGGTTGCACATTAGAAACGTTCAGCCTGCTTTTTTAAAAGTCTGAATGTCTGACTCTCACTGATGAAGATTCAGGTTTCGCTGATCTACAGTAGAGCCAGAGTTGGGATTTTTTTAAAGCTCCCTTGATGATTCTAATCAGCAGCTATAAACAAGAGCCACTGGTTTGGAGCACTTGTTCTCAAATGTGGCTAAACATTGGAATCACTTGGGGAGCTTCAGAAATGACTTATATCTAGGTCCCACTCCCAGAGAATCTCATTTAATTGGTGTGGGATACAGTGTGTCCTTCTGGTTTGGTAAAAACTCCTTAGAAGAGTTTGACGGGCAGCCATTTTGAGAAGCAGTGATCTGGCCTTGCTACTCAAAGTATGCTCCATGCACCAGTTTCTTCCATACCACCTGCAAGTTTGTTGGAACTGACGACTCATGAGCCCTATCCTAGACCTATGGAAACCAAACTTGCATTTTAATAAGATCTTTCAAGTGATTCATATTCACCTCAAAAATTGAGAAGCTCTTCTTTACAGTATTACCCCTCCCAGTGCATATACGCACCTTAACCAGAATAAGAGTGTTCTCTCAGAGAATTTTAGACATGAGACAGAAGGTAGGAAACATTTTGGTAAAAGGAGGGTTTCCCCGGTCCTCTGAGTCATGTCCCCAGAAGCAGTCACCTACTCCTCCTACTCATAAGAACATTCTGGTATTATTAAATGTCAGCTGCAGATATACATCTGGCAATGAATCAGCCAAGGAGAAAACAGACAGTGTGGAGGGCTATTGCTGGTGTTTGTGCTTCCTGGAAATGGATGACAGAGTTCAGGAACTGAACTCCTGTCAAAGTTATCTAGGAGCGTTGTTATTTTTAAGAAGAAAGATTTGAGCAAAATGGCTCTTGTCTTACAAGAAAGCAAAGAGTGTGGGGTGGGAGAATGACACAAAGGAATAGCATTATAGAGATTGAAAGAATCTGAAATAGACATTATGCATATCAGTGGGCAAATTAGCAAATGCTTCTATGTCTAACATATTGAATACTCCAAAAGATAAGAAAGGAATGCCTAAGCAAAGCATGGTGATGAACTTTACTTAGTTTAATGATGAGTAAAAATTGTGTAGCTTAATTCCTGTTTTAGTCCTAGTAGAGTTAAAGGACTTCCCAATTCCTGAGTTGTATCTTCATTATAATGCAGTACCATTCACTTCATCCTTCTATTTAAACTTATTCAGAATTACACCCCATTACCCAAATGCATTGGGTAGGGATGAAAATGAAAAGTACTGCTCTGAGTCACCCAGTGGCTTTATTCTAAAAGGCTTCTTAAAGGGGCAAGATGCCCCAAAAGTTCTCTATGGAACCAGGAACAGGAAAAGAGATACTACAGAACTAAAAATGCTAACCAGGAGAGGCTTTCTGGTTCTGGTACCCGAATTCTTGTGCCCTAGATTCTAATCTCAGCATAGTTAACATAATTCACTCAAGGATCATCAGAATCTCAGTGGTATCCAGAGGAAATAGTCAATCATAGGACAATTAGTTAAAAGGAAATCAAGTGTTCTGACACCCAGAAATTTGTGCAATTCCTCGTGGATTTCACAAGTAGCAAAAGTAGAATCAGATTTATATCTACAACAATCCAAGTAATAGTGGACACCATATTGGAACTTCCAATGGTAATTTAAAGGTAATATGGATTTATTTATTCATTATTAGTAATTTTTAGTGTACAATGTAATGGGTTTCGTTATGAGATTTCCATATATGCACATTGGGGCTGGGATTTAGCTCAGTTGGTAGAGTGCTGCGCTGCAGCCTCTGAGGTCCCGAGTTCAATTCCCAGCACTGCAAAAATGGGAGAAGGGCCTGGCAATCCACTTCCAAGGCAATCCCGAAACAGCCAGCCATTGAAAACCCTATGAGGGTCACTATGAGTCAGATACCCACTCAACAGCACCTAACAACAACAACAACATATATGCATATTACCGTACGTTGCTCATGTTCACACCCTCACTACCTTCTCATAACCCCCTTTGTCCCTCTTATCCGCTTCCTCCCTACCAACTGTTTCCCTTCTGTTTGTATATCATGTATACATGTATATGTGTGCATATGTACATATTATATGTATATATATATATGTCCAGATTTTGCCATTAAGAGAAAAATGTGTTATTTCTCCTCTTCCTTTCTTGTATTACCCTTTCTTACTGACTTTTTCTCCTCTCTCTAGTCCCTTTTCTCACCCTACATAGTCCCCCTTCTACTATCATGATATAATAATATAATATAATATAATATATATATGTATATACGTATTCAATATAATAAAATAAAATATTGAATACATATTAAAATATAGCATCTACATATAAGAGAAAACATGGAATATTTGTCTTTCTGGATCTGGCTTACTTTGCATAAAATGATGATCTCTAGTTCCATCCATTTTCCAGAAAATTCCATGATTTTGTCCTTCCTTATGGCTAAATAAAACTCCATGGTGCATATATATACCAAAATTTTATCCACTTGCCTTTTGATGGACACCTAATTTGATTCCATATCTTGGCTATTGTGAATAATGCCACAATAAACATGGATGTGCAGGTATCTCTGTAGTATATTCCCTTATGTTGTTGTTGGACTGGGGTTAGCTCAATTGGTAGCATGCCACTCTGCACTCTCTGAGGCCCTGGGTTCAATCCCTAGCACTGCAAAAATGGGAGAAGGGCCTGGCAGCCCACTCCAGAAACAATCAGCCATTGAAAAAACTATGAATAGCAGAGAAGTAATAACATGGTGCCTGGCATGGCACAGTGTCAGGGAAGTTTTGTTCTGTCTAAAATAGGGTCTCTATGAGTGGGACCTGACTCAAAGGCACCTAACAACAACTTTTTTATTGTTTACCAGCTATAAGAGTTTTCTGGTGAAGTCTTTAGAGTCTTTTAAGTATAGGATCATATCATCTGCAAATAGAGATAATTTGACTTCTTCCTTTCCTATTCAGATTTCTCTTATTTCTTTCTCTTGCCTTATTGCTGTGGCTAAGAGTTTAGTAACTATATTAAATAACAGCAGGGAGAGTGCACACCCTCATCTCATTCCTGATTTTAGTGGAAATGCTTTTAGTTTTCCCCCATTTAGTATGATGTTGGTTTTAGATTTTTCATATACTGCCTTCATTAGGTTGAGGTATGTTCTGTCTATTCCTAGTTTCTTCAGGGCTTTTATCATGAAGGGATATTGAACTTTGCCAAAGGCCTTGTCTATATCTATTGAAATGATTATGTGATTTCTGTCTCTGAGTCTGTTTAGGTGTTACATTTCTTGTCTTGCATATGTTGAATCAGACTTGCATCCCAAGAATGAAACCAACTTGATCATAGTGTATGGTGTCTTTAATGTGTTGTGGAAGTTAATTTACAAGTATTCTATTCACGATTTTTGCATCTAGGTTCATCATAGAAATTGATCAGTAGTTTTCTTCTCTCTCTCTCTCTCTTTTTTTTTTTTTGTATCCTTATCTGGTTTTGGTACCAGGGTAGTACTGGCATCATAGGATTAATTTGATAGTGTTCCTTCCATTGTATTTTATGGAATAGTTCAAGAAGCATTGATGTTAATTCTTCTTTAAAGGTCTTGTAGAATTCAGCAGTAAATCCATCCAGTCCTGAGCTTTGATGGAAGACTCTATTACTCCTTCTATCCTACTGCTCGCTATAGATCTGTTTAAGTTGCATAAATCCTCTTGATTTAATTGTGGTAGATAATATGTGTCTAGAAACTTATCCATTTTATCTAGGTTTTCCAGGATTTTTTGGAATATAAATTTTCAAAATATTCCTTAATGATTCTCTGGATTTCATTGCTATCTATTTTAAGTCATTTATCCATCTCTAATTTTATTAATTTGAGTCTTCTCTTTCTTGTGGTTAGTTTGGCTAAGGGTTTGTTGTTCTTATTTATCTTTTCAAAGAATCAACTCTTTGCTGATGTAGTGGCACATGCCTGTAATCCCAGTGTGTCAGGAAGTCGAGGCAGGAGGATAGCAAGCTTGAGGCCAGGGGCAGCCTATATAATATAATGAGACCATGTCACAAAATAAAAAAGTGAAAAATGGGCTGAGCATGCAGATCAGTGGTAGAACACTTGCAAAGCTAGTGTGAGGTTCTGAGTTCAACCCCTCAGTACTGTGAAAAATAAAAAAGAACCAACTCTTTGTTTCATCAATTTTTATACTGTTCTTTTAGTCTCTGTTTCATTAATTTCTGCTCTGATCTTTATTATTTCTTTCCTTCTACTCATTTTGCATTTTTTTCTTCTTTTTCTAAGAGCTTGAGGTGCATCATTAAGTTATTTGTCTGAGCCCACTCTGATTTTTTTAATGTAGGCACTTGTACCTATAAATTTCCCTCTTAGAACTACCTCTGCTGTATCCCAATAGTCCTGGGAGATTGTGTTTTAATTTTCATTTGATTCTAAGAGCTTTTTAATTTCTTCTCCTATTTGCTCAAGTACCCATTGATCATTTAACCAGGTACTCTTCATTGTCCATACACTTGTATAGTTTCTGTAATTTCTCTTGCTGTCAATTTCTAGTTTTGTTCCATTATGGTCTGAAAAAATACCTGAAATTATTTTTATTTTTTCTGTATTTGTTAAGACTTGATTTACGGCCTAAACTTTGATCTATTTTAGAGAAATTTCCATGGGCTGCTGAGAGGAATGTCCATCCTATAGCTTTTGAATGGAATATTCAGTAGATGTCTATTAAGTCTATTTTATCTACTGTGATGTTTTACTGTGAAGTTTCTTTGTTGATTTTTTGTCTGGATATTCTATCTATTAATGAGAGTGGGGTACTGAAGTCACCCACTATTATTGCATATGGACCTACCTGTCCCTTTATGTCCAGTAGTACTTGTTTTTTGAAACTGGATGCACCAATGTTCAATGAATATGTATTTATAATTATTATGTCTTCTTAATGTATTGTTCCCTTTATTAAAATGTAGTAACCTTCTTTATCTCTTCTCACTAATTTTAGCTTGACCTCTACTTTGTCTGATAAAAGGATGACTACTCCTTTGGGGGGTTGTTTTGTTTTGTTTGTTTTTGTTTTGGGATTCCATTTGCTTGGTATATCAATGTCCATCCTTTTACTTTCAGTTTGTGAGAGTCCTTGACAGTGAGATATGTTTTTGTACACAAAAATATTATTGGATCTTATTTTTTAACCCAACCATCTAGTCTATGCTTTTTAGTTGGAGAGTTAAGACTACTTATATTTGGAGCTATTTTTCATAGAAGTTGGTTGGTTCTTATAATTGTATTGGGTGTTTTCCTCTTTGGTTCACATATTTTTTCTTTTCTATCTCCCTTATACATATTTGGGGTTTCCTGGTTTTCTGAATTAGATGTGATTGATTCTGTACTAGTTCTAATGAGTTTGTCTTTCCCTCTCATGAAATTTCCTCTTTCCTGCACTCTTGTGGTTGAGATTGTCTTTCTTCCTCCTGTGTGTGTAGGATTCCTTTCAGTATCTTCTGCAATGCAGAGTTGATGGTCATGTATTGCTCTAGTGTATGCTTATGTTGGAAGTTCTTTATTTCTCCATCAATTTCAAATAAGTTTACTGGATATAATAGTCTTGGCTGGCAGTCACTTACTTTCAGGGCTTGAAATATATCATTCTATGCTTTTCTGGATTTTAGGGTTTGGCTGAGAGGTCTGATGTTATTCTGATGGGTTTCCCTTTGTAAGTGAGTTGGTGTTTTTCTCTTGCAGATTTTAATATTGTTTCTTTGTCCTGTAGTCTTGACATTTCAACTATAATATTTCATGGAGAGATTTTTTTCTGATCACATCTATTTGGGGTTCTGAATGCCTCTTAAGGTTGGATGTCTATTTCTTTCCCCAGATTTAGGGGATTTTCTGCTATTGTAGTGTTTCCTCAGCCTTGTCTTCTATCTCTTATATTCTTTTTTCTTCTTGCTCTAGTCTACTTGCTGTTGTTAGGTGCCATAGTGACTCATAGTGACCTTATGTACAATAGAACAAAACACTGTGCTATGCCTGGCAATGTATCAGTGCTTCTCTGCTATTCATAGAATTTCCAATGACTGGTTATTTTGGGAGTGGGCTGCCAGGTCCTTCTCCCAAGCCTATAGGACTTGGTATTCCCAGGCAGTCTCCCATCCTAGTGCTAACCAGGCCTGATCCTGCTTAGCTTCTGAGATCAGATTGGACTGGATGCAAAGGTAGCATGGCCAAGGCTACAAAAGAGAATAGACCCCTTCAACTTGAAAGAAAAATATCTTTAGGTGAGTCAGTAGCACAAAGAACCATATTTGATATCCCCACTAAGTCCCATGAAGAAAGTCTCTACAAGTTAGAAAAAAAACCTTTCATAATCCAATGGCACTGCTAGGAGCATAGTTTTTTATTGCATCCCAGAAACTATGCCTTACTTTTTAAACAAAAATCCTAACCTACCTTGGACTATTGCAACAGCCTCCCAACTGTTCTCCTGCATACACTTCTGCCCCCATTTTATCTACTGTTTGCTCTATAGGTCCAAGTGACAGGTCACCACTCTATTGCTAAATACCCCTCAGTAGCCACCTATTGCCCTCAGGATGAAGACCAAAACCTTCAACAAGACCCACAGTGCCCAGTGTGAGCTATCCCCTACTTTCCTCCCAGCCTCATCTCTCAACTCAGTCACCATGGGCAACGGGACACAAGAGCTTTCTTTGCCTTCCCTTCATACTTCTTTTTTCTGATCTGCTACCAAGCCTTGGCAACACATGCCGAAAATCTCTCTCTTGCTGGTATTGGATGCCCTCCTTAAGCTACCACTCCTTCTTCACATACTTAATCCCTACACAGTTATCAGTCAGTTCCCTCTTCAAGTGACTGGGGGGAAGCTCTTCTTGCCCCACCCCCTACTCCAACAAGATTGGGCCTCTCATACATATAAATCCCACATTTATAACATCCTGATTCCTTCTCATCCAGGAACTTCACAGACTATAATTATGCATCTGTATATGAATATTTGATTAATGTTTCTCTTCCCACAAACTGCAAACTACATTAGCACAGAGGTGATGTTCTCTCTCTCTTTTGTACTGCCAAGGCTAACTACACTGGCATATAGTAGGCACCCCATAAATGTGCAGGGAAGGAAGGGAGAAAAACAAGGTAGGAGGAAGTAAAGGAGGGAGGGAAGAAAGAAGAGAAAAAAGCAGAAGGAAATAGATATTAATATTTTACATTTGTAGGGGAAAAATGTGCTCCAATGGGAAACTACATATTATCTAGAGCAGGGATTGAAAAATATTTTCCTGTAAGGGCCAAATAGTAAATATTTTCATTTTTCAGACCAGTCACTGTTACATCTACTCTATTCTGTGGTTATAGTGAAAAAGTAGACATGTACAACACATAAATGAATGGGCTGTGTTCTAATAAAACAATTTATGGCTGGGGGTTAGCTCAATTGGTAGAGTGCGGCACTGCAGTCTCCAAGGACCAGGGTTCAATTCCCAGCACCACAAAAATGGGAGAAGGACCTGGTAATCCACTCCCAAGGCAATCCCGAAACAGTCAGCCATTAAAAACCCTATGACGATGCTATGAGTTGGATACCAACTCGACGGCACCTAACAAAACACAACAACAACACAACAACAATAATGGACATGGAAATGTGAATTTCATATAAATTTCACATATCATGAAATATTGTTGGTTTTGTTTTTTTCAACCATTTAAAATATAAAACCATTTTAGCCCCTTTTTAACCTTTCCTGCCCATTCTTCCCTGTCCCTGTCCTCCAGCATCCCCAGGCTACCACTGATTTGCTTTCTGTCACTTAAGATTAGTTTATAATTTCTAGATATTTTATATACATGTAACCAGTGACTACTATTTTTGTATGGCTTCTTTCACTCAGAATAATTGTTACAAGATTTACCCATGTTGTTGTGTTTATCAAAGATTTATTCCTCTTAATTGCTGAATAGCATTCCATTATATACCATAGTCTGTTTGCCCCTTCACCTATTGATGGACATTTCAGTTGTTTCCAGTCTCTGGCTATTCCAAACAATGCTGCTATGAACATTCATACACAAATCTTTGTATTGAAAAAGTACTTCTCTTGAGTAAATACCTAGGAGTAGAATGGCTATATCATATGACAGGTATACATTTAACATTTTAGGAAACATACTGCTTTCCATTTTCCTCCCCATCAGCAGTGTTAGACAGTTCTGATTCTTCCACATCTTAACAACTCTTGCTATGGTCAGCCCCATTTAATTTTGGCTACTCTACTGGGGCGTCTCATGTTGGGATTATAGGCGTGGTGGTGTCTCATGTTGTTTTTAATTTGTATTTCTCTGCAAACTAATAATGTTGAACATCTTTTCATGTCCTTGTTTATATTCATTTATCTTCTTGGTGAAGTATCTCTTCAAAATTTCTGTCAAAGATTATCTTATTTCTTTTAATTTTTTATTTTTTATTTATCTTTATTTTTATTTTTTATTTTATTTTATTTATGTATTTATTTATTTTTGCTGTGCTGGGGGTTGAACCTAGGGCCTCATGCTTGCATGCTTTGCAAGTGCTGGGCCACTGAGCTGCCACCTCCAGCCCATTTTTTTACTTTGTTTTGGGACAGGGTCTCGCTAAATTAAGAAGACTGCCTCTGGTCTTGAATTTGTAATCCCCGTGCCTCTGCCTCTCCAGCCGCTGGGATTATAGGCATGTGCCACCGCACCCAGCATTAAGATTATCTTATTTCTGAGGGTGTTTTGTTGTCATTGTTTAGGAGTAGTTTTATTTTGTTTTTGTTTTTGTTTTGGGGGGGTCATTTGTTGGGTTTTTTTCTTTTGTGGTTTTTTGGTTGGGTTTTTTGTTTGTTTGTTTGTTTTGGGTTTCTTGGTCTTTTGAGACAGGGTCTCACTGTATAGCCCAGGCTGGCCTACAACTTGCTATGTCAACCAGGCTGCCTCTAAATTGTGACAATCTCCTCCTGTCTTGACCTCCCTAGTGCTGGGATTATAGGCATGGACCACAATCTCTGGATTATTTCTGAGTTTTTAGGGTTCTATTCTGGATATAAGTCCTTTATCAGATATAAGATTTGCAAATATATTCCCATCTGTGGCTTATCTTTTCATTATCTAATAATATCCTTCAAAAGCAGAAGTTTTTCATATTGATGAAGTCCAAGGCTTCTTATAAAGCTACAGTAATCAAGGCGATGGTACTGGTGTCAAGATAGACAAATAAGTCAATGAAGTAAAATAGAGAGTGCAGAAATAGACCCACATGAACAACTGATTTTGACAAATGTGCAATTCTTTTTCTGGAATGATTAGATATCCAAATGTAAAAGCAATGAATTTCAATCCATAATCTTCCCCATATGCAAAAATTAACTCAAGATAGATCATAGATCTAAATGTAAAACCTAAAATTCTAAAACTTCTAAAAGAAAACACAGAAGAAAATCTTTGTGACCTTGGGTTATGCAGATTTCTTAGACACAACACCAAAATTATGATCCACAAAAGAAAAATGATAAATTGGTTTCCAATATTTTATATTTAACATATTACTGCAGTACATAACCCTGAACATATGTCATTCTGCCTGTGTGCAATTATATCTAAAGGCTGAATTTCCAGAATTCCAACCAAGTACTAAAGTACTAAATGACAAGCCTGAGATTCTTCTCCCAGACGAGTTCTTGGTGTCAGTGTGCTTCCTATGTTACCAGCTGAGTGTAGGGCAATGTGCTCTAACAATCAGCTGAGCTGATTCATAACCTTTTATGAAAGTTGAGGAATGTGAATAGAATGTCAAGGAGACCACTTGATCAGACCACCCACAGGCAGGGTCAACATTCTTCTTCAAAAATGGTATTGAGTCACCACTGACTCAGAATAGATAACAAGGTCCCAAATTCTGTACCACAATAAATTAATCCTGAAAATATTTAAGGGATGTAACCACAGCCTACTTTGGTTTTAACAAAAATCCCAAACCATTTAAGATGGAGAAACTTAAAGTGTTAAAGATTAAGCAACATTATCCCCTTCCATAACCTTCAAGATACATTGGTTTTGAAATGTATACCTAGATATCTGAGGGAGCTGATTTGCCACATAGTTTTGTTACCCATAAATCAATAAAATATTGAATTGTTACCATAAATGATTATTTTGTTTTAAAAAAGTTACCCATTGCTCTTTTACTTGTCAGTAATTGGGAGGAACAAGATTTTATCAAAGTCCTTTATTACACAAAATCCAGAGGGATTGATTATCTACACTTTTGCTGCAGAGTAGTCCATGAGAGTTAAAAATAAGAAGAAAAAATGTATTTCATTTTTTATAGATTTATTGCTGGGCTTTTGGGAAAGAATTCCATGTTAAATATAGAAAAAATTATAAATAGGTACAAAAAAAAGTAACCGCCCCCATATAACCACATTTTCCTCCAAAAATTTGTCCTGATTCTAAAATCAATTATACTATTGTTAACAATGAGGAGAAAATTTGAATATGTTATCATAATCTTATTTTCCTAATATTTTATCTGTAGAATCGGTTGGATTTCTGTTCTTAGTGTGAGATGGCCAAACAGAATGGTCCTTCACTCTGTGTGCACATTAGAATCACCTGAGGAGTTTTACAAAGTGCTAATGCCTGAGTCAAATACACATCCTCATGTATTCAGTCTGTGGGCACTCTGAGAATCAGGATTTTTAAATCTCCCAAATAAGTCCAAATGTACAATCAATTTTAAGAAGCCCTGTCCCTAAATGTAAAGAAAGGGAATGTTATGGATTGAATTGTGTCTCCCACCCAAAATTCGTACGTTGAAGTCCTTACTCCCAGTACCACAGAATATGACCTTATTTGTAAACAGGATTGGAACAGGTGTCATTAGTTAGGATGAGGTCATACTGAAGTAGTCTGGGGCCCTAACCCAATATGACTAATGTCCTTATAAAAAGGGAAATTGGGACACAGACATGGGCACAGGAAGAACACCATGTAAAATTTGGAGTCACACTTACACAAACCAAGGAAGTACCAGAAGCTAGGAGAGAAGCCTAGAATATACCCTTTCTTAGTGTCTTCAGAGGGAGCATGACCCTGTTGTCACCTTGACCTCAGGCTTCCAGCTTTCAGAACTGCAATACAATACATTTCTGTTGTTTAAGATACCCAGTTTGTGGTACTTTGTTATGGCAACCCAAGAAAACTAATATAGGTTTATAATCATTCTGGTTGCCTCACTTCTAATAACCATGTTACATTAACTTCTTGGTGTGACTAAATGCCAAGAATAGAGTCCCAAGAGGTACCCAGTCGGGAAACATTTTGTTACATGTCCACACAGGAATTGTGTGGTTCTATTTCTGGTAAATCATTATTTTCAAAAGGCTAAACTTCCTGGCATGGCCACTATATATACAAAGTATTGATTGACTACCCTCTAGGTTTTCAATAAAAGCTTACTGGCTACCTGCCATGGCCACACCCACACCAACTGTGAAAGACTGAAAACTGCCAACCCAAGATGGGAAGCCATGTGAGAATGACTCAAAGCCCAAGATGCTTTCAGGTAGAAGTCTGAATAGAGCCACAGCAAAAATAATTTAGATATATTCTCCACCTTTTGGTGTTATCATAATCAAAGATTTTTTCAGCCGTGTTTCTAAGACATTCCATTATAGTCCTATAAAAACTTTAGGTGAATCCAGGCCCAAGGAATTCAACTGAAAGTATTCTATGGAGAATTAGGCCCTAAATATTTATTTGTGGTGTGTCAAAATAATATACTTTTATAGCTATTTAGACCTACCTGAAGGAATCAAATCTTTTATGTGATTTAATAATAAATTAAAATTATTTTTAAAACTATTTTAGTCATATATTTTTAAATGACATCTGGCTAACAATCCTATCTGAAGACAGTATCCTCTAGATTCCCATGAAAATATCTATGAAGGCACAGAATACACACACACACACACACACACACACACACACACACACACACACAAACACACACCCCATACAAAACTAAAATTGGCAGAACCCTTACTGTTGCAGTAAGTACAAAACAGATGGATTGCAGGTAAAAAAGAAGAAGAGCAAATGGTGCTCTATCCATGCTTTCCTTGTAAAATAAAACAGCCTCACCTGCCAGGAAGATCAAAGACGACTCATCCTTTTCCCTGTAGTCTGGCCTACTCTGCTCAGGATTTGATATTATCCATGATTGAATATCTTGGCTGAGGAATAAGTATTGGGAGTAGCTTCAGGGCTTCTTTACAGTTCAAGGATCTAATATGAAGGTTACAAACTGATAGATATGTCCATGACAGTTATATTTTTAGGTTGGTCTATAGATTCAGTGGACCTCTGATGAGCCACATCAAGTCAAGGCTGCATTTATTACCTGGCCCCTGACTCCTCTACAGTAGCACAGGGAGGCCATGAAGCCATGCATGCTTACTTAAGGAAGTAACACTAGGTCCCTATAGGGAAGAATTAGTGGGGATTACTAGTATATACACTTGTCATGGAATGGTAGTATCCTTCTCTAATAAGGATCCAATTGTCAGTCAATTTGTTCTGGATCTAAAATCTAGCTTAATCTCGAAACTGATCATAGGATTTGTGACTTTCCACTGCATTGATAACTTCAGCCTCTGGTCATCTGTTCTTTTTGGTTTGGGTTGGGTTGGGTTTTTTGGTTTGGTTTTGGTTCATTGGTTTTTTTTGTTTGTTTGGTTGGTTGGTTGGTTGGCTGGTTGTTTGGTTTGTTTGTTTTGAAATAAGATCTCACTCTGTAGCCCAGGCTGGCATCACAATCCTGCCTCCACCTCCTAAGTGCTGGGATGACAAGTGTGTGCCACCATCCCCAGTTTGATCATCCATTCTTGATCTATTTTTTATGAAGAAAAGTTGGAGTTTATTTATAAGAGGATTTAATATAGATTTAAGCATGGGTGTTAAGAGAGACATCAAAAGATGCTTACGAGAAGGACAGTGGAACTCACCCAAGGCCAAATAAGAGCTTCTCAAGAGAATCACCTCTTGATTTCTTTCAATTATATGTGGTAAGCAATACCCAGGTTAGCTATCTATATTGCCTCTAAAAACACCATGTTGTATTAACTATCTCCATAGATCCTTGGAAGACAGAGTCCCCTGGCTGCAATTCTGAACTTGCTACCCATTGTGATCATTATGCCCACCTTACTTCTAATGGTCAAGCATTGCCATCTGGCCTCTGTTATTCTGGGATCCCATTATCCTCATTGTTACTAGAGAGCTAGTTCTGTAACAGCATTTGCTACTATCATCTCTGGCCTACAGAGAACAGCTAATATTAAACTTTTCAATGAGATTTATATACACCTTGCCAGTGCATTCCTTATTACCTTGGTAAATAAGTCCTTCCCAAGGAACATAGTCAATTGGTTGGTTTTTCTTACCTATATAATAGAGCAGTTCTAGCATGCTTGCTCTAGGAGTCTTTTTTCTCCTTTCTCTGTAGTCTCTGTTAGAAATCCTGGGATCTCCACTTCATCTAATATAGACCATCAATTTTTTCCAAGTTTCCAAGAGCTATCCCAGAAATACATAAAAAATTCTCCAGGAACTATACCAGGTATCAAAAGATACGTTAGAAGAAAGTGCTTCAATATTGATGTGTGCAGAATTATAAAATGACCCCCCCCAAAAAAAATCCCTGCCCACTGATGTACTTGCCCCATATAATCCCTCTACTGTGATAAAAGCAAGACTTATGAATGTGTTGGGATCTTACTCATTGATAAGGTTATTATTGTTTTTGTTAGGTGCCGTCCAGTCAGTATCTAACTCATAACGACCTTACATACAACAGGTGAAACACTATTGTCAGTGCTTCTCTGCTGTTCACAGGGTTTTCAATGGTGGATTGATTTTGGGGAGTGGGTTGCTGAGTCCTTCTCCCAAGCCTACAGCACCTGGTGTTCCCAGGTGGTCTCCCACCCAAGTACTAACCAGGCCCGACCCCACTTAGCTTCTGAGATCTGATGGGATAGGATGCCACAGGGCTACAGCTGCAGGCTGATAAGGTTATATTACACAACAAAAGTGAAGGACTTTTACAAATGTAATTAAGGTCTCTATCAGTTGACTTTGCAGTAATCAAAAAGGAGCCTAGCTTGGGCAGGCCTGACAATATCAAGCAAGCCACTTAAAAGAGGTAAGTTGTAAAAAAAAGGAACAAACACTTTCTCATTGGCCATAAAAATACAAATTGCTATGCTGTGGAGAGGGCCACAGCAGAAATAATGTCAGAAAACAGTGTGCAACCTCTCAGAACTGAGGCTCTAAATCCTACAGCTACAAGGGACTAAATTCTTCCAAAAAACAGTAACTTAAAAGAGGACCCTGATCCTCAGATGGGACTATACCGCCAGGTGACACTTTAATTACAGTCTTGTGAGATACCACCTGACAATAGGGAACCCAGCTGAGCCACATTCAGACCTCTGAACAAAGAGGTTATAAATGAGTAAGTAGGTATTATTTTGAGTTTCTTATCAGCCAGGTATGATGGCACACACCTGTAATTCCAGCACTCAAGAGGCAGAGACAATAGGATCGACACAAGTTGAAGGCCAGCCTGGTCTACCTAGCAAGTTCTAGGCCAGCTGGACATAAATAGCAAGACCCTATCTCAAAAAGTTTTTCATCATTGTTACACAGCAATAAAAATCTAACACAAGTGGAAACTGTTCCTTTACAGTTTTATACCCTGCCTCTTTAGGCCAGTATCTTCAGGCTTACTTCCAAGCATGCTGTCCCAATAACTGTTGGTACAAGTCAGTCTTACAACTCTTTTGATATAGGATCCCCTTCTCCCTAAGTATACTCACCTCTGCCCCTCAGGTGACACTGAGAGTTGACTCCTTGTTCTTGGTCTGGTCATGACTTAGGGTTGGTAGACATGGAGGAAAAAACTTGGATGTACAAGTCACCTGCTTCATTTGAGGCCTCTGCATAGTCTTCAAACAAACAGGAATTTGATCTTCCAGTTGGAGTCAGTTCCCCACTTCTGTAGGTTCAGAGCAT
The DNA here is from genome assembly GCA_007922755.1 of Pedetes capensis. Lineage (NCBI taxonomy): Eukaryota > Metazoa > Chordata > Mammalia > Rodentia > Pedetidae > Pedetes > Pedetes capensis. The sequence continues at coordinate 5,704 of VMDO01017534.1, read as the reverse complement.
TCATGCTTCTTACCCCCACTCCAAATTTTAGCGTCCCACCCTTCCTTACCAAGCTTGATTTTAAGGCTTCCTTCCCTCCAGCTGTAGGTATGAGAGTCTTCTTAAATGCAGCCAAGGAGGACCTGTGACTCTCTTTACTTTCAATTGCTAAATATTAGGACCTGAGCTTATCATGTTCTCTCTTAATGCATCAGTGGTACTTAGCAACTCCACAGTTCTCATAGTTTCTACTTTCCCCTCCCCCTTAGCTTCTAAAGATACTATTCCAGCAAAGATGTTCCCTGTAACTGTGTACCACCCCAGATGGCTTCAGGTTAAAGACTTAGCAATCATACTGCTCCAACCTGCCAAGGTGTGTCAATATGCCATCTTCCATAAGTATGAGATTCTTGTTACCATTGAGCCAGTGGGTGATGTGATGCCAGAATCCCATCCTTAGAGTCGGCTTTCAAGGACCATTCCTGGGACCAACTTTCTTGAGTTGGTATTCTTAGAATCAGAAGCTGTGCAAGGATTGTTATTCACTGGATTTATTGAAGAAGTACTCTCAGGAGAAAGGAAGTGAGGGAAACAGGCTAAAATAGAGGAAGAGCAACTGCACAAGAATGTTAGGTGCGTTGGAAACCTGATCCCATAAGGTGCTCTAGAGCAGAAGTAGTACCACAGAGCTAGTCTCACCTTGAAGCAGTGAGGCCAGCTCTGTGCCTGGGTGTCAGTGAGTCACTATGTGTGGACTTACCCTAGTTGGGCCTGAAGAGAATAAGCCACCTGGAAAGGTGATCTCTGCTCAGCCAAGGTCAATTCACTGCAGAAGGTAGGAACTGTGAGCTGTGAACAGACAGCCCTTCCTGCAGCTAAGGGATAGGTATAACCTCTGGTAAGGGAGATCTGCAGGGGGCACTCACAGCATTGCCACTACAACCCCTCCATAATCACAGCTTGGAGCAGCCTACTCTGACAACCAGCTGCTTGATCTTCTCCTGTCACTACCTCACCTCTGAGCCTAACTCTAATTACACTACTCACCTGTGGCTACACAGATCTCCTGACTTTACCTCAAACAGCCCAGCATTTTCACACCTCTGAGGCTTTCCAATTACTACTCCCGTTGCTTGGAAAAAATTTTTCCCCTGATCTTGGCTTCCTCACATCACCTTCTCAGTAAAACCTATCCTGGCCATCCGCTCAAATTATAAACCACCCCCCGGCACACTCCATCCCCTTTTCCTCATTTATTTTTCCTATTGCACTTCTTACCACTACCTACAACTAAAATATATGTTCTATATGACTAAAATATGTATTTTCTATGTTTTACTTATCTAGTTATTGGCTGACACCCCCAGCAACACCATTTACCTGTTAGATCTGTAAGGGTAGGGGCTCTCTGCTATTTGCTGCTGTATATAGTACAGCAATGCTTGTTGGTACAGATACTCAGTAAATGTTAGTTTGGTGAATTAATTAACTGAATGGTCAATAAACAGCACTTAAAGAAATTATGGGCTAGAGTTTAGTGCAGTTGGTAGAATGGTGTTCAGCCCTCTCTGAGGGCCCAGATTGGATGTCCAGGACTGCACAAATCGGGGAAGGACTTGGCAATCCACTCCTGAAGCAATCCCAAAATAATCAGTCATTGAAAACCCTACAGCGGTTGCTATGAGTTGCTATAATTGCTTGACAGCACCTAACAACCACAACAAAATGATAAAAGAAAACCTTCTTCTTGCAAATTACTCTAAATTTTTAAGCAGAGTTCCCAAACGAGCGTGTATCAGCATCACCAGCAGGACTTGTTAAATCACAGATTACCACCAGACTTTTTGATTCAGTGGGGGATTTTTGTTGTTAGGAGACTTCAAGTCAGGTCTGACTCATAGTGACTCTCTGTACAGCAGAATGAAACACTCCCCGAGTCTGTGCCAGGCACATGATCTTATTTATATTTAAGCCCATCACTGCAGACATTGTGTCAACCCATCTAGTTGAGGGTCTTTTTTTTTGTTGACCTGCCTCTCTCCCAAACATGATGTCCTTCTCCAGGGATTTGTTCCTCCTGACTACATGTCCAAAATACATAAGATGCACTCTAGCCATCCTTCCTTCCAAGGAGTATTCTGGTTGTACTTTTTCTCAGATAGATCTGTTGGTTCTCTTGGTAGTTCATGGTATATTCAATATTCATCTCCAGCATCATAATTCAAAAGCATCAATTCTTCTCCTATCTCGCTTGTTCAATGTCCAGCTTTCACAACTATATGATGCGACTGAAAATACGATGGCATGAATCAGGCGCACCTTCATCTTCAATGTGACATCTTTATTTTTCAATACTTTAAAGAGATCTTCTGCCACAGCTTTTCCCAAAGCAATGCATCTTTTGATTTCTTGACTGCTGCTTCCATAAGTGTTGATTGTAGAATCAAATACAGCAAAATCATGGACAACCTCAATGTTCTCTACATATATCATTAAGTTACATGCTGACCTGGTTGTAAGGATTTTTGTTTTGTTGATGTTGAGTCACAGTCCATACTGAAGGCTATGTTCTTTGATCTTCATCAGTAAATGTTTCAAATCTTTTTCACTTTCAGCAAGCAGAATTGGGTCATCTGCATAATGTAGGTTATCAGTGAGTCTTCCTCCAATCCCAATGCTGTGTTCCTCTTCATAAAGCCCAGCTTTTCAGATTATTTGCTCAGCATAGAAATTGAAGGGATATGGTGAAAGTATAAAGCCCTGATGCACACTTTTCTCAACTTTAAACCAGGCAGTGTTTCCCTGTTCTGTTTAAATGACTGCCTCCTGGTCCATATACAGATTCCTCATGAGTATAATTAGGTACATTAGGTACAATGTATTCCCATTTTATGAAGTGTTATCCACAATTTGTTATGATCCACACAGTCAAATGCCTTTGCATAATAGATAAAACATAGACATTTTTCTGATATTCTCTGCTTTGGGCTAATATCCACTTGACATCAGCAATGATATCCCTGGTTCCTCACTCTCTTCTGAATTTGGCTTGATTTTCTGACCGTTCCCTGTCTATATGCTGCTGCAGTCACTTTTGAATGATCTTTAGTAAAATTTTGCTTGTGTGTGATATCAATGATATTGTTTGATAGCTTCCACATTGAGTTGGATCCCCTTTCTTGGGAACAGGCACAAATATGGATCTCTTCCAGTCAGTTGGCCAGGTAGCTGTTTTCCAAATCTCTTGGCACAAACATGTTTGTACCTCCAGTGCTGCATCTGTTTGTTGATACACAGTGGGGGATAGTACTCCTATATTTGCATAGCTAACAAGCTCCTAGGTGATGCTGACATTTCTGATCCAAGGACCAAACTAAGAACCACTGATATAAAGGAATACACATGGAATACATAATGCAAAATGGCCTAATAATTGCTATAAATTTCTCACAACTTACAAAATTGTGGAAATAATAAGTAAAGATATTTTTCCAGAATTTTTCTTTGGAATGGCATAATCGTATTTTAAAGTGCCTTTAAATTTTTTACATGTAGTTTATAGTAACTGGATCAAAGATGAATGATTTAAACCTTCACTCCAAGTTGTACTATAGAATATTTTTTAAAAATATATCATTTACAACGTTTTTAAAAATATGCAAAACTGCCCATGTCTTAATATAAACAGAAAAATAAGGTAAAATTGAATATATACTAAATTTAATCTCAACTATATAAAATAAGCCTGTAGCCATGGTACTGTGGCATCCAATCCTGTCAGATCTTGGAAGCTAAGCAGGTTGGGCCTGGTTGGCACTGGGATAGGAGAATGCCTGGGAACACCAGGTGCTGTAGGCTTGGGAGAAGGACCTGGCAACCCACCAAAACACAATCTGCCATTGAAAACCCTATGAACAGCAGAGAAGCACTGACAATAGTGTTTCACCTGTAGTACATAGGGTCTCTGTGAGTCGGACACTGACTCAACAGCACCTAACAACAACAACAATGTAAAATAGACATAGAAAAATATTAGGCATAATTATATCTACAGTAATTGTGATTATTTTCTTTGGAGTAAAGGAATAATTGAAAGACATTTTGTTTTCTTTTTTATGACCTTCAACTTTTTGTATAATAAGTATATATTGGGTTTGGGTTGTAGCATAGTGGTAGAAAGCTTGCCTAGCCCTGGGTTCAATCCTCAGCACCAAAACAATCATGTATTACTTTAATAACCATGAAGGTAAAATAAACTTAGATTTTCAAAGTGAAGGTTTACCTTTGAGGTGGGTTCAATGGCACAAAACTCTCATTCCAGCAACTCAGGAAGCTGAAGCAGGAGAATCAAAAATTTGAGGTCAGAGGCGACCTTCACAACTTAGCGAGATTTTGTCTCAAGATAAAAGGTAAAAAGGGGGCTGGAAGGGCAGCACAATGGTGGAGCACTTGCAAAGCATATATAAGGCCCTGAGTTCAATTCCCCAATACCTCAAAAAAATTTGTCTTTGTAAGAAAACAGAAAGGATAGAGAGGCAAGAATTGAAGGCAAGAATATAGACAGACTCAAAACTAACCCCAAAATGAAAACAGCAAGTATTGGTTAGGCCCAAACTCTCAGCTTTCTCTTGTTCAAACAAGATATTCATAAGTATCCAAAAGACTTGTACTAATAATTCTTGTTTAATTTCTTTAATTGAATTAATATTAAATAACAATTCATTCTCACCCCTAAAATAGCTTTTTAAAGAAATGTATTAACTCATTGCTTGTTTTCACAATTCCAAAACATAAAATCTACATATAGAGTGGTTAAAAATAAAACCCAAGCATCTTAATTAGGATTACATTTGCAAAACACCCTTGCTAATTTTCCATTCAAGGACTTTGTGAAAATATTTTTAGTGATGTACAAAATGAAAGGAACGAGTAGGCTAATTAGCATTAAATTCCAGTTTCTCTCTAGGTTGAGTTTGAGGTGACTTGTTTTAAAGCAACCCAAAATAAGGTCATTCAGTGTTATACAGTCTATCTTTCTGGCATCATTCTGTTTCAGAAAAATGTTTTACAAAATAATCATAGAAGGGTGGTGCCTAGAGAAAAATATGGCATCTGTTTTTAAAAGTTAAAATAAGCAAACAAATTTCAGTTTGTTTGAAAAATAAACACACTAAAATTACATTCATATAAGTTTGAATTTAGAGCCATATGAATATTTTATAGAACAAAATTAAATGTAACAACAATTTCTAAAATATTTAAAGTAAAATGACAAAAAAGAACATAATTATGTATCCTGTTGGTATCTTAACCGGACAAAGAGGAATTCTTTGACTTTAAGACACAATTTGCCTCTACATTTCTACTGAGATATATTCTAATAACCAAAAGGCCCAGCTAAATTTGAATTTCATTTAAACAACAAATCACTTTTTAGTATAAGTGTGTCCTAAGCATTGGATTAGATATATTTATACTAAAATCTATATGTTGTTGTTGTTGTTAGGTGCCGTCGAGTCGGTATCGGACTCATAGCGACCCTCTGTACAACAGGGGAAACACTATTGTCAGTGCTTCTCTGCTGTTCATAGGGTTTTCAATGGCAGATTGATTTTTGGGAGGGGGTTGCCAGGTCCTTCTCCCAGCCTACAGCTTCTGGTGTTCTCAGGCGGTCTCCCATCCAGGTACTAACCAGGCCCGACCCTGCTTAGCTTCCGAGATCTGA